>OY720106.1:17647981-17842828 GCA_963082835.1 Leptogaster cylindrica
TTAGCGAATGCGGCACCCATTGTGCACACAGCTTTCTGAAACCCAATACTTCAGTCAAAATATTGCTTACACTGCCCAATAAGATGCCTAGGGCTTCTACTAAATCTCTTTCAGTCACTCGACAATTTTCCAATACGATATCCTGTATTTTTTCTACGATTTCTGGTGTTGTTGCTTTTTTGGACGTCCTTGACGTGGATCGTCTTCAAGGCTTGTACAATCACGTTTAAATTCAGCAACCCACCTTTCTACTGTACTAATTGAAGGCGAAAAGTCCTTATACAGTTTCAACATTCGTTCATAAATTTTCTTCGCTTTTAAACCTTCCAAAAATAAAAATTCAATCACTGCACGATACTTGATTTTTTCCATTGTAAAAAATACTGTGACACATCGATACTAAATAGCTTGGGTGCGTTCAAGATTTTTGCTAAAGCTGCTCTTATGCAGATTGTAGCTAAGTCCTCTTGCAGACTGCAAATATTACCGAAGCAGCTATTTCTGAATGAAATCTTGAACGCGTGTGAGCTGCCCAAGTGGTTCTAGCATTTGTGTGACTGTGTATGTTTATTTGTAAACAGCGGTTACAGAGTGGTTTGAAATGAGGAATGTAAGACCATATCCCACATTTAAAAGCGAACATAAAATTATTTTATTGTTACTATCCATTCTATTAAAATATTGAAAACTTCAACACCACACAATGTTCGAATGTGAAATGACAGCACACACACAAAGAAAACTCCAATAGCTAGAATGTAGCTATACTCCCGGAGCATAGCTTGAAATAGCAGCTCTAAGAGCCGCTTTAGCAAAAATCTTGAACGCGATAAACGTCAAAAGGTAGCTTCAGCTTTGCAGAAATTAGCAGCTCAGCGAACGTTTTGAACGCGACGGATCTGCTAATAGCAGCTAAAAGCTGCTTTAGTAAAAATCTTGAACGCACCCCTTGTAAACAAAGAATGAATTGACAGATTGAAATGAAACTTCACATACGTTCATATGAAGAGTGTACCAACATAAAAAAAAAATTAGGCTAGTAGCAACGCCCTCTCTTATCGAACCGCAAAACATATTGAACAACCTAGAATATTGCTAACAAAGAAATTGATTAACATTAAATTTGTAATTGCATATATACATAAGAGCGTGAGGTCAGGTTGGCCGAGCGGTCTAAGGCGCCAGATTTAAGCTCTGGTTCCCGAAGGGGAGCGTGGGTTCGAACCCCACACCTGACAAATGCAGTGTCTGTTTTTTTTTTTAAATTACTTTCTTCTACACTTTATTTGATGATGTTTTGAAAATCAAAATAACTTATTTTTCCAGGTGAATCTGCATCAATACCAAAGGTGCTTCATTTCACATCGATGAAACAATTGCACAAATTACCACTTTCTCCTGCAAGAATTTTATAGCAGGCAGATCTGTCTGCATATTCCCTTTTCCCCTACACACAAGGAATAATTTTCATTAGCTCAAATACTGGATACATTTTGTAACTAATTTTGGGTCATATTATTGATATTTTTAAAAGAAAGGACAATTGGCAAAAATGTATGGAACGTGGTCCCCGACGCAATAGCAATATTGAAACAATTTTTACTACGGCGATTTGTCCCAAATCCCTGTCCGTTCGGAGATATATGTATAATGTATATATATCTACATTCTACACAATATATAAAATTCAAATACCACCCATTGATCCATTAATCGCTATATCTCAAGAACGACAAAACGTAAGAACTTGAAACTTGGCATGGGAGTTCCACTTAAGTTGTAGATGTGCAATAAGAAGGATTTTTTGGAACTACCACCCCTAAGGGGGTGAAATTGGGGAAAGATAGTTTGTATAGAAATCCGCCATTTTTGAAATTATACTTCGAAAAAATTGGTCTCTCGCCCTTGTGGTTATAAAAAATACCTAATGAGAACTACAAAAATACCCAATGAGAACTCCAGATGGATACTATATGGAAATATGGAAATATATCTTTTCTTTTCTTTACTTTACTAATGAGGGGGTACCACGTTCTATACATGTTTGAATTTGCCTATAGGTGAAAATCATAATGTAATGTACATCAGATTACATTTTGAATGTACAACTACTGGCTACCCTGAAACGGGACGTATAGAACCGTTTCCCGTATAGTTAGTGTAATTGGTTCGATCGGGTGCGGGGGATCATGATAGGGGCTTGTAGTTCTCATTGGGTATTTTTTCTAACCACAAGAGCGAGAGACCAATGTTTTCGAAGTATAATTTCAAAAATGGCGGATTTCTATACAAACTATCTTTCCCCAATTTCACCCCCTTAGGGGTGGTAGTTCCAAAAAACCCTTCTTATTGCACATCTACAACTTAAGTGGAACTCCCATGCCAAGTTTCAAGTTCTTACGTTTTGTCGTTCTTGAGATATAGCGATTAATGGATCAATGGGTGGTATTTGAATTTTATATATTGTGTAGAATGTAGATATATATACATTATACATA
Source organism: Leptogaster cylindrica (assembly GCA_963082835.1). NCBI lineage: Eukaryota > Metazoa > Arthropoda > Insecta > Diptera > Asilidae > Leptogaster > Leptogaster cylindrica. The sequence continues at coordinate 17,650,480 of OY720106.1, forward strand.
TATCTCCGAACGGACAGGGATTTGCGACAAATCGCCATAGTAAAAATTGTTTCTATTGAAAAGACCTATTCAACGACACCACACTCATTGCTATTGAGTAGGGGCCCAAAATGCCCATTGTCCAATAAGCTTACGTAAGGGAATTTGGAGCAACCCTTGACGCCGTTAATTCCTCATTCTAATTTTCATATTTCCTGTGAATTACATTTTGTCATTCCTTCATCGTGAAGATATGTGTTTCTGACAAATGTAAATCGACAAGATTTTGCAGATCTTAGAAAAAATTATTTTATTTTTCTAACATTTTCTATTTATTTATAATATGGATATGTGATATGTAGGTATCTTTCTTCAGGGCCCCATATGTATTATTTATGCCATCTGCAGTTTTAGCAACATTTCCAAAGTGGCAGTCAATAATTATGTCGCGCAATAAACGTGTAAAGCGCGAAAACTTTAAAACCACTGGCATGGAAATTAGCTGAAAAATAAAAACAGCAATGAAACCACATCAATTTGCATAAAATCTTTTATTCTACGACAAAAAATAAAATTTCCTTTAAAAAAGAACATAGCAGGGCAAGATAAATGCTTTGCTGATAATAAATTCTTATAATTATAAAAGATTTAAAAATAATAAAAACAAGTTTTTTAATCATTACACGTTTCCAACTGATAGAGATTTTTCCTTGAATTATTTAATTTCAGGTAATATTAAGCTATATATTGTTGAACTATTTTGTTTCGCTTTCACATTTCAAATGAGAAGTATTCTTATTGTTTAACCTTTTAAACGCCTTTCTTAGCTTTGTTCAGTATTTACATAAAACAGAAAAGGACAAAACATCTTCAATTTAACATATAATCACATTTTCTAAGAGTAAATAAAACAAATATTTGCGCTTACATAATAACATTACGATTGTTTTTTGTTCTTTCTTAAATTATTTAACTCCTTTGTTCCAATGGCAATTTTTAAAACAATAACATAAACTTATAGTTACTTAAATCTTTTACTTAAATACAAAAAAGGTGAAATTTATACTTGTTCAAATCTTGCTTTTGTTTTAATTTATGTCATGATTCTGTTACCAAATTGACTTTTACTTATATATTCTTACAAATTATCATTTAATATCTAAGTCTCAGGTTTAATTAATGAGAATAATTTTGGAATGTAAGAGTTTTAAAAGTAGATTGAGATCTTCACGCCTAACATGTCGCAACCATATTTTTATAAGCACTTCCGGTAAGTTCCAAACTTCTAAGAATTTCTTTCGTTCGTAAGTAAAGTATTAATGTTTATTAGCATTCAATTTCTGTAGATTAGTTAATGCTTTTACGGTAAAAGATCATCTGGAACCGAGTCATTATGCAGTTATTTTGCGTGATTTTGATTTAATGGCAACAGTTTTTAATACAGATAATCGATTATGGGCACGTAATATACATCAGTGGCTTAAGAAGACTGTGGTTTACTTAGAATTCAAATTTGAATCAGTAGAAAGTAGCAAATGTTATACAAAAAACAAGGCAGTAGCAAGGGGTTCTACTTTAAAATGATTTTTAGACACAGTATAGCAATTCTGATGAACATAACAGGTGTTGAAGAAACTCAGCTTAGATTAAGGATCAGATCAGTTTGTTTTAGAACTCTCTACATTGTGCCAGAAAAATTTCTATGAAGACATAGAAAATTTTCGAAACTGCTGATATTGTTAATCCGCTTGCATCCATTGCGATATGCGGCGTTTATATGTATATTGTATATGCATGACGAAAACCATCAAAATATAGCTTGCTGCATGAATCAACAGACAACAGAAGCTGAGGCGAAAATGTTTATTTAAAGCATCTTTAATTGCACACCGCGTTCACCAAAATTTGTTGGTGATGTTAGAATGAAGGGAATTCAAAAGGTGAAGAGAGCAGATTAACATAATGAAGCCACTCTACACTGAATCATTCTCTATATTATTTAATTTATTTGTAAGGCAAGCAAAGGGCACCAAAATCTGTTTAAACAATAACGTTGAGAAACCGAAAGCTAATTTATCTTTTTACAAGCGCAGACAAAAACTCAATAAAATCAATTTAATTATAATTAGTAAGTAATGTACAATATAACATAATGAGTAATATCTTAATAATGTTTATCTAAAAGAGTACAAATTTATATTAATCGGGACTGTTTAAAAATCATTGCAAAATGCTTCCAGTGCAGAAGAGTCATCCTGAATATCAATTAATGAATTCAGTTTCCGTCCAATTTGTGCCGTTTTATAGTGATAAATCACCTTCAATAATAACTTAAAATTCATAAACATTTTTTTTAAATTATTTTTTTGTGTAAAAAATATTTTATACGATTTTGCACTATGATTTTTGTCTAAATGCAGAAAAGAGTAAATGGAAGAAATATATAAGTAAACTAAATCCTAACTCCAGTTATAAACATTTATAAAATTTCCTTTATATTAACTTGTATCTTATACATTTAAGTAAAAATAGTAAATTTTACAATTAAATGACAATCAACTTACTCAACATCGATTATGTAATCATTCTCGATATATGAATTAGTGTCGTAGTCACAAAATCGTCTTCACTTTTATGAATACGCATTGAATATAATATGTACTTTGATTTGTTCCGTGTTTGGCTATCAGTGATTCGGAAGTTCAGTTAACGTTATGTCGTAGAGGTCCTCTTCGATCTGCTGAACTTCTAATAAGAAAATGTCTTCGTTGCAGTAATACGACAGCATATCGTCATCAATTTTCGCTGTAATCCTACAATTAAATAAGTAAAAAATTTGAATTTGGTCAACGGGTTCAAATAATCAATGTTGAGTTATAGAGAGTAGTAATAGTGGCAAGAATTCTTCGCTGATTTATCGCAAATTCGTTGGGTGTAGTTATATTAACAAAGAAACTGAGTAACATTAAATTTGTAATTGCACTTAAAATCGTGCATTCGATTTTGTAAAATAATTGTACAAATTAAAAGGAAAATTCATTTTTAATAATAAATTTAACTACATAAGAACGTGAGGTCAGGTTGGCCGAGCGGTCTAAGGCGCCAGATTTAAGCTCTGGTTCCCGAAGGGGAGCGTGGGTTCGAACCCCACACCTGACAAAATGAAGTCTAAATTTTTAGAAAATGAAAGTTATTTTCTTCTACACTTTTTTATTTGATTTTTTGTTTTTGAAATGCTATCCGCCTTATTTTCTCAGCTGTATACGTGATTGTACCCGTCAGACAAAGCTCTGGATTCGTATGTATAAATACCCTGAAATCTGAATGAAAAAAACCAAATCACAATGTTCGAGTTTGCTTGCGAGTTCGAACTTTATTTAATTACTATTTATTTAGCTAAAAGTTACACTATGTAGGTATATATTTCTGTTACGTATTTTGGGTATTTTAGGTGATTTTTTTTTATATTTCAAATAATTCACAACACAAATTACCATATTAAAAACTCAGACATTATTTTCTGTAATAAAAAGCGAAAAACTTGCAAGCGCAATCCAAAATGGCATTGGTACAACCCAATTACCACACACAATTAATAATTTTAATAAAAAGGTTAATGAACATGTTAAAAATGATAGGTTATTAACAACAACAGCAACTACTAAAAACGTCCGTGGACTTTTGTGTCTTTTTGTACTTAGTAAATAACGGTTTGTGTGAATAAAATAGTATTTTAAAATACTTTTACTGCTAGGATTAACTTTACTACTTACCCCTTTTTATTTGTTCGGTAAATGTTATTTATACTTGTAGTTGAAATTTTATATTTATTTTCGATCTGCAATTAAGATAAACAGAAAACAAATTGTTGACAAACTTAATTTTTTCAAATCGATAAATTGTTTCTGCAATTATTAAAAGTCACACATCAAAACATTTTATTCTTGTTCTTGTGTTTATATGATATGCAAAATTTAAAGTAAATAGAAACAGATAAGACGAATAATTTTGAAAGTGTAGATTAACTTTTGTGCCAATAATAATTATGAATTATTCATAGCTTCATTTTATATAATATGTTCATCCAGATTGTGTGTATATGTGCAACAACTTTTTATTTATTCAGAAAAAGAAATATACATTTTATAGAGTTCTGTTCAACTTATTGCTTGATTTAAAATATTTCACTATTATTTATTTATTTATTATCTGAAAAATTAACTGATATAAATGTGTAATGTTGAATTTTTAATATGTACTCATGATTGTTTTTTTGCATGTGATGTTTTTCGTATACACATTTTTTTCTGAACTGCGATTGAAATTCATTTTTTATGTAATAAATATGCAAATATTTTAAATAGCGAAAAAATATTCAGCAACGAGAATTACTTAGTGAGAAAAAATATATGGAAAATTGATTAATAAAAATGGGTAAGATGAATGAATCTTTCATGAGATTTGTTATTTGATATGATCGAATGCAGCACAGAACAGGAGTAATGTTCTCGGTCAAAAGAAAATTAATTTGCTTTACTTTTATTTAAAAATTAAGAGTAGCAGCAATACAAAATGACAAGGAACACCCATGCCGTGTTATGCGTTATTAATATTGGTTCGATTAATGTTAATTTATGGCGTCCTGTGCCTGGTTCAGGTGTTCTCTGTGATTAGAACCAAATGCCCTGTTGTGAATTATCCCACGTGCAGTCCACAACAGACTATAAATATACGAAAACTAACAATGGTGAGACACCATTAAACATACTATATTTATTTTAATGATAGTCGACAACTAAGCAATTGCAGAACACTTGTGCTTCAGAAACAAAACACTTCAGATAATTTGTTATTGGCGCAGAAGTTTTTCGAATTTAAGTTAAACGTTTTCTCGCATAACTGCGTTAGCGCAAATTTTTATTGTGTTTTGGTTGGAAAGCTTATTTTTTCAACAAAAGCGAGAAAGGTGTTGTTGGGAAGCCAATGGAAAACATAAACCCATGAGAGCAATTGTAGTTTTTGTACATGATTCTCATAAAAGAATGCACAAGTTTTGTTGTTATTCCGTTGTTCGCTTTTCTTATCTTAATCCGACTTTTGATCTCCGTTCTAGGAACAACTTAAGGACTCAAAGGACTGCAAATGCGTAATATTAAATTCAATATACACATATTTCAAATCTCACTTCCTGCCGGTGGTCATATTTTGTGCTCCTAAAATAACCACATTGATTAGATTATAGGCCTGGAACAAGGACTTGTCTCTTTTGTAGATCTTTATGTTAGTATTTGCAGTTCAAGACATAATTACTTTGTTAACATTTTAGTTACGCCATCGTAAGTTTCACATTCAATAGGCAAAGTTTTTTTTCTAAAAAATAAATCTGCTCTTTGCCTTTGCTTTACATAAAGATTATTAGAAGTTTTCCAACCAAAACAATATGTAGATTAAACACGAGAACAAGAATAAGCGAATTCAGTACTTACAGCGTTTAAGAGCCCAATTGTGGTGGGTGGCACAACGTGTAATGGCGTGTAGACATCCTCGTTCTCCTGTCGAACATACAGCATGACTCGTTCGGTAAGCGGGGGAGTCATTCTGCCACGTTTTATGGTGGGCGGTCCAAAATCAGACATGGACCCAGGTACTAATCCTTGATCTAGGATATGATCCTTTTTATCACTAGGAATAGAAGTAATGAGCATGTTTTTACTGAATTTCATTAACTTTAATTTAGAAAACTAATTGGATCTCGATTTTTACTCACGTCTGCACTTCTTGGGGAAAGTGATTGTGGAATTTTAACGTTGGTGTTGTTGCTTTTTGCCCATGCAAAAGGAACGGAGATGTGCCCTTAAGACCGTCCGGAGTACCAGAAAGAGAATCAGTCTCATGGCCGTAGAAATTCTGTAGTTCCATTCCAGAAAGCTGGAGTTAATTAATTGTGCTTTTCTTTTATATCAAAGTGATAATTGCGAGAGGGGAACGTGTGGAATTTTACTTTGCATTCAACTCGACAAAAACATTTTCCGATGTTGTTATTATTTCCAAATAGATATCAACATTTCATACCAACATTTATTTATGGCAATGTGTATAAGTCGCTTGAAATCCTTAAAAACTCATCGAAAAATATCTTTGTGTAGTTTGTATCATTCGGATAAGGATTGGAGAAGTTGAATGATTAATACATTTGGGAAAAAAGTAATCACAAACCTTGTCCAAGTCTTCCGCGGGTGAGAATAAAACAGGGGGCTTCGATAAATCCTGCATGGAATAAAACTCCGATCTATCGGCAACAGGATGATAAAGTTCATCCAACTTCTTACGGCCAGTTGCGGTCATCTTCCTCTTAGCTGCTCGTCTTTCTTCGTCACGAGTTTTCCGTTCAGCACCCTAAAAACATGGATTACAAATATTATTATATTTTGACAAATATGAACTATTTCAGGTGTGATTAAAATAAAAAGAAAAGTTTTCTTTATTAAACGGGAAAAATTTAGAAACTCATGTAAGCAACATTTTTGGTTCGAGAGCGTTTAATAAAAAGTCTAACTAGGTATCCACAAAAAAATCGAACAACTACACATATACAAATTACACTTCAACATATGTATTCTCATTTACTATTATCCGCTTTTGTTAGAAACATTAAATTCATTGAGAAAACGGTTGTGTTTTACAATGCAACGTTTTGCCACAAAACAAAGAACTCGAAAGGAAGGAAAGAGATGCTGTGGTTACGTAAATCCTTCGCAAGATAAAATTGTAATTATTTATGTAAAAATACGAAAAATTTATGGCTCCAATCAAATTTGTTACTCACCTTTGAGTGAGTAATGGAAATTGTCTGCAGTCCATGCACTTTAGTGGCTTTTTATGGTATTGCCACAGAGAGAAAAGAGTGAGTGCGTCAGGCGCGAATATCTGTCGAGATCGTTGCAGCATCAATTTCCATGCGCAAGAGATTCAATCGAGATTAGATAATGCATAATTGTAAATTGGATAGGCGCACACAGTACAGCCTAAGTAGGTACAGATGCTTTCGACGGATGAAATTGATGCGGTAGACGGAAATAATTGCAAAACGGATGTAGGCAGTGATTTAAACTATGCGTATTGGATTTGATTGAGTGATTTTTCGCAAACCATTCAATTATTACTTCGGTGAATCTTTTCCTGCATAAGTTTCTCTCAAAATAACAAAGAAATTCTTGAATGCTGAACACTTTTATTTCACTGAAAAGCTTCGATCACTTTTAAGAGAGATCTTATACTTCTTGCCGACCTCTCCTCCTCCAATGTCGGGGGTATGTCGGTGTTGTACCCTTATTTATTTATTTTTTACAGCAAACAGGATATGAATCACTTGTGCATTTCTACTACAGCTTTGCTAATGGAGCAAGCAAACGAGTTCAGCGCTGTAAGTAGGTAAAGCAAGGAAAGGTCGACGTGAATTAAATTGTATCGGAGGATGTTGTAAAACAAAATCGCCGAGCAATAAAATGCATAAGACCATTCATCCTCTTCGACTATCTCGCGAATGTGCCGTCATTTATCATGTTGTTGTACGTGGGCACATTAACATTATCGCCATGTCTCCGCCTGCCTTTCTCCATTTTCACTCGCGTCCCAACGCAAAACGTTAGCCAGCCGCCAATGCTTATTTTTTCCACGCGAAATATTTTCAAATTTTTATTTATTTTGAATGGTATTTTATATTAATTTCCTCTTGCTGACCATGCAGTCATTTTTCTACGCACCGTTGACATGAAATAGTGAAAGATATTAAAAATATATAGATACGTATAAAGTCAATCGGGCGAGCGCGCAGAAATCAGACACTGCACTTGTGAACGAGTGTAACATTTTTTAGTTATAAATTAGAGTACGGTGCAGTTTTGCAGTGACACATTAGATCTGTTTACGGTTACTTAAATTTTAACCGTAATTAACGGATAATTAACGTATCGTTGGGAGATGCTGTATGCTAATCACACTTTATTAATTCATCGGGCATAATTAAGTGCAACATTACATGTGAAGTATAAATTTGCTACATGGAGAAAGTTTCAAATCGGAATTGGTTTGAATCAGACTATCACACGAAACCGTTATGGAGCCGATGGAAAATCTTATTAATAATGCAAACTGAAGTATTTCTTAGAACAGGATAATTTCAAAAAAGGAAGAGTATTACGATTTTACACGATGACAATTATTGGGACACGTGATTAGCTGGAAAAAAGAAATAAATAAAGATATATTTATCTACTTGTGCGTATGTATTATATGTAGGTAGTGTACATTTGTTTCTTTAACCATTTAACCGTTTACCATTAAAATAGCTTTCAATATTTCTATTAAACAAGCAGTCATCACAAAGATAAAACGTGTCAAAGTAATCATTTAGCATTGAATTTTACACAATACTTGGATCATGTTATGGAACTTGATGTTTTGCTCCTGAACCAATATCGAAATGACTAACTTTCGTACTTGTGCGCAAAGTGCAAGGCCAACCTGATCCTCTCCGCTCGAGCACATCGTGCAGATTAAAAGTGGGGAACACATCTAGGAAACATAAATTTATGTACAATCAAGAGAAAATTATGCTCTGACCAACGCTTCCGAAACGATATAAATAACTGTAATAAAGATAGATTCTAAATGGATTTATCTTGCTTGGTCCGCAGGCGGAGACACGAGAAATAGCTGCACACCAGGTTTCAGATAACTCTTCCGACTTCCTTTTTCAGAAAATACACGCTCATATTTCTCTATCATCGTTGTCCTCATCGCTATCATCTGCCCGTCAATACGGCCATCTTTAAGTGGACGGATGATGTACCCTACACGCAATCGAATATGTCCGCCTGAGGCAACATCCAAAGTCCCAAGCCACGCAAAATTGCTGGGATTGAAAAACCCACCAATGGGTGAAACTGACATGGTTTTTATTTTCTTAATGCACCGGATAAAATTTTTAATGATGAACTGACATGTGCTTATCAAAGATGTTCCTGAACCGATCGCCGATTGTTGGTGCGGTTGCGGTACGAAGTTCAACGGTAATCGCTCCTGATGATAAGCAATTTCTATAAATTCATTCAACTTCCGTTTTAAGCTGGGATAGCAGGTCTCCATCGGACAAGCGAGCAAGAATGGATTGTGATTGAAATGTTTTTGTGGTTTTTTAAGCCCGTTCATCGTTCTACTCTAGTGTTCCATGATTCTGACACTGGTTTTTATGCATGCTCTTTTGTAATTTGGAGTTTGAAGTTGATATGAATATTCGCAGGAAATTGTCAAGGATTCGAAGTTCGTTTAATTATTTTTCTGAGTTCAACATTCGGCATTCCGCATTCGAGTCCTTCGCTCGTTCACTGACTTTGCCGAACTACTTATTTTGATAAACTTTATTGGCCATCAGCATCAGTTTGAAAGTGACAAATAAAGAAATACGACAAAAAAGACACAAGACACTGCAGATGAATGCATTCCCTGGTTTGTGCAAGTACCTGAAACTGATATTGAGGCGATTTTAAGTGCGATTCATGCAAGCGAGGAGGATAAGGTTGAGAAGGTAAAAAAGTGGGAGAATGAAAACAGCAAAAAAGGCACCGAAGGAAAAGGTATAAAAATGTCACCCCAGAGTGAAACGATATTTCCAAGAGTTTAAAGGAAAGCCAATCTGCCGAGACATATTACCGATCACCGGAGCATGTGATCATTGATCTTATGTAAAGTGATCGCTATTTCAGGTGAAGTTTATCTTGTTACCCATGGTATGCAGCAGAGCGGGCGAGTCCTCGCCATAACACCGCTGCCACTTTTGTCATTGCTATGACTGGATGTATAGCCGTCGACCGCTTGCAGGTGATGTTTTTCTCTTATTTGGAATATCGAGAAAGTGACGGCAGTCAAAATTTTTACTTATTTACCTTTCGCAAAGGTTACGATTCAAGGCTTTCCTCAGGGTCTTTTGCCTTTCCCGAAAATAGTCTGCTTTGGTTAGAAAGTTGACTTGAACGCCAAAAGGAGCGAAGCAAAGGAATAACAAACGATACTTGAGAGCTTCATGCACTCATGGTGATGTCATGCGGAATGGACATTGGACATCCAATATTGCTTCGTTGGTTGACTCTTATCAACTGAGATGTTCTGATGTTATCGTATTGAGATGTTCGCTGATTTGATTTACTATATTCCCAAAGAAAGGAGACTCAATCCCAAGCCGTCATAAATTTGTCCTTGTTCTTAGCCACCGCAACTTCATTGGCTGTTGTTGTGCATACTGTATAAGCCAGCGAGAATAATTGCAATGTTACTTTAAAGAATCAATAAATAAATATTACAGTTCGTAATTTCGAAATATTATCGTCCCACACTCTACGAACGTCTGTAATGTGAAATTTGTATGCGTAAAGTTTCTTCGTCAATAGCATATTACAGCAGCGGAATTATCAACGCTCGCGTTAAGTAGACCATTAATTGACGCCCACTTAAGACTACAACAGCAGGTGAGAGCAAATTGACTGGTGGATAGAGAGCAAGGTTACTTTAATGGCCAATAGAGTCGTTTCTAAGTTTTTCCTCCTCTTATTCAATAATTTTTAAACAAAAACGTATCACTTACCTTATCGCAAAAGACCTTGATTTGGCAGTAACCTCGATGGAAAACTTGAGTGTCTCGGGGATCTTCAAAAGTGTCAATTTGTATGTGCAGCGGGAGGCCCTAAAGGTAAAAATAATTTGTGAAAAACAAACAAACTTAATTGCCCTAAAAGCAAGAAAAACACTCTTTTATAAATATGCTTCAAATATAATTTTCATCTTATAATAATGAAATGAACATTCTAAACTTGTTCAAGCTTCTTCAAGCAACATGAAATCATGTTTTGTAAAAATTGTTCTAAACATAAATCTTACCCAATACATTTCTCACAAACATGACGATTGCAACATTTCGATCGTTAGTATTTTAATTAGAGGCCTTTGAATTTTTTTTTTTGCCTATGGCAGGTGTTTCAAGATGTTTAGTGATTTTAAAGCATGAAATCAATTAACTTTGAAATTATCAGCTATAGTAATTTCATCGTGAATATCAGAAACCTGCATACCGGACAGCAGTTTCGATCTCGCCCGATACGGCTACGGACGTAATGGAAGTGTAATTATAAATTATAATTACTAACAGATACATCAATCATGATTTGACGGTACATGAGAAGACAACAAAAATATAGAGTATACAGACAGGAACAGAGGTTGAGAGACAATTCCTTCGCATACTAGATTTTTACGTAGATAACCCTTCCTGTTTTTCTAAGCAACGAAAGGGCGGATGCAAGGAGGTGAGGTGAAACTCTCTTCGCTGCATTTGCAAATTTAGTGAGTGTCAACGTTGTTGCATGTCATGATCGTTTCACAACATTCTACACATTGCTCCTTTTGGTGCCGCTCTGGTCTTTCCAATGGCTGTCGGTAATTGGCTGTCGCAGCGGTGCGGATATAAATAAATTTCTTACGTCATGTACATAATTAATAACATTCAAGGTGGTAAAGAAAAATGTGTAGGCTTCACAAAAATGGTTCAGCAATCAAGACCTCAAATCTGAGGCATGCATATGTGCGAAATCATGTGCGAGTATGACAAGTGGGCGCTATCACTGCCACAATTGATTGGTTTATAGTGCTAAATATCGAAGCCGCCGATATGAATACGACTAGACACATTTTTCCCTTTAAATCAATGATAAACCAACCAAATTAGGCAATTAATTAATATTATGTACACTGTACATGCAAATCTAGAAGCATAATTAAACCTTGCCTACAGAATTACGAAGAAATTCGACAGTGTAATACAATCGCGACAAATACACCTGCATGAAGATTTTCAAATGAACAACACCTTCTTCTTAAAACTTTTATCAAAATAGAACCACAGTTGGTTATATTCAATTCTGTTATTATTCATATAAATTAAATTTCATCACAACTTAATGAAACGCATTAAAGGTCAATAAAAGCCGGCTTCGCCTTTTGGTAAGAACGCGGCGTCAGGCACCTGCAGCACGTCTACATTAGAGCGGTATCTCCGTCCACCTTCATTACCTGAAAAATCTGGCAGAGCGCAAGAAAAGATGTAGATTGCTTGTACGGCTGCGTCAGATATCGTTGCTGTCCGGTTTGTTCGCCGCAGTCCTCAATGGGATTCTGGGCGAGTCCATCGAAATCTTTTTATCTCATGAATTTCGTAATTTATGTCCCCCGACCAGGGAATTACAATTTTAAAGTTGTGAAATGGGAGAATAACGCGAAGGGGTTCTACTTATTCCAAGGAATATTTTAATAGCCCGTCACATGCGGCCCGTTTTTATTTTATTTAACACATGGGTGGGAAAGTTTGAAAAGGAACCAATCGAACCCTGGAAAAAATGAAAAGTGCACAAGGGACAGAGCTACGAGCGGGAAACGAGTGCTCTAATGGAAAACCCGTGTTCAACTGAAAGAGTCTGAGATTTCGACTGCAGGTGAAAATGGGAATTTTATTAAAAATAGTGCAGAGGTGTGATAACTAGCGCCTGATAACTTAGTTCAGATGTCCTTAGGTTAAGGATCGGAATAAGTTCGTCAAAATAATATTTCTAGTCACTTTTCATTTTTCGTTAAGTTACTCACCTTTACTCCCTTCTGACTACTGAAATCTGTGCTTAGACACTGCACAGCAATGTTGATCTGTAAAATAAATAAAAATAATTAGTAACAATTAATATTCCATGTTTAATTATTATTTTTACTTTGTATAGGAAAAACTAAAGATATCGATCCTGTGTTCATTTTTGCTCTGGAAATTTTTACATTACAAAATCTCTTCATAAACCATAATCAATAATGGTTCACTGAAATGTACTCGCGCTTGTAAGTGAAGATCTAACAAACTAGTAGTGATCGATACGCGCCGCAGAATTCAATTGCATTGAATAACTGCACTGAAATGCATCTAAGCAAGGCTGTTTATGTGCTATTAAGCACTTGTTATATTCGTATGAAACAACAATAAATAACGTCGCGATGGTATCTTGGCATAAAGAGTGGGCATTTGAATTTGTAATGCTGATTTTGCAACCGACAACGTTTTTTGCTGAGTTCGAACAGAGGGTGAGCTGTGACTTTATTGTCGATTAACCTAAAACTTAAAGGATATAGAGACCTCTGTGACCTTTTACTGTTTAGATAAATGCAGATAACAATTAATGAAATTTACATCATACACATCCACCTTCTGGATACATTTTGGCCTGTAATGTGTAATGTGTATTGTGAAAAACTTTGTTGATTTCCTTTTCTGTAATACATCCTGAGAATTTCAAATAAGGATCACATCCACGTGTTTATAAATATTCTCGATGGGGATTTATTACTTATCTGCACAAATTCGTCTGATATAATCTATGTGATTATTTGGACGTAATTATTGAAATTGGGAATTCGCCGATACACAAGAATACTGTATGCAAATAAAATTAGCGGTTGCCCGTGTTGCACTCATGGAACTCGAATCGCTCCGACAGTTATTAGCATCAATCAATTTTTATTGGTGTTAATTACTTTGCAGTTGGTGAATAGAGTTCTGCACGAAAATAAGTCGAAGCCTAAAATTTAGTTAATTTTGAACTATTTTAAACCTATCCACGTTTTTTGCAACAACAACAATTTCCACGGCTAGAGATAAATGGTCTAAGAGACATGATCTACAAAGTTTTGTTGGTTTGATTATCGACTTCCGCCCGCACAGTCCACTTGTATTAAGTACTGCCGGCCGAAATTGTAGACGAATGCAATATTTTATTATCTGCCGCCATTTGCCCTGTTATCCGTGCATATTGTATAATTGTTGCCGTGTTGCGAAGGTGCTCTATTTCAGCCAACTTCCTTGGGCAGGCGAAACATTCAATCTTAAGAATTTATAAATGAAAATTTATGCTAAGTCCAATTATTGTTGAGCCCACAATTCACGTACAAAAGCCTGCATTTTTGTTGGAACAACAAACCCAAGGCTTTTGTGGCAGTTAACCAGAGGCGGCCGCCGTGGCAAGTGGTTCGGAGGAGATAAGGGACAACGACTTTTATTGCAATAAATTAATATCGACAATAAATGAAAAACAGTTACCAACTTCTGTCCGGGGATTAATGCTGAACTGGGATCAACGATTTTTTCCATTAGTTTTAACTTTGGCATAATCATTAATCACACATGTACTATAATTTGTACATTGCAACTGAAAATACGAATAAAAAAGGATCTACTTGCCTTCGCTGAGCTTTCTAACGGATTCCAGTAGACCGCGATGGCATTGTGTGACACTTCCTCAATACATCCGACCAAGCCCACTGAATTTTTTGTATCTGAAAATGTAAAGAAGAGCTTATAAGTATAAATTAACTTGACACTTCGGTGATTTAAGTGTTAATGATCAATAAAAAGCATAATTCACGTGGAGGTCATACTTTACAGAACAACGACAAAATTTCGTCGTACCTACAACTTGTTTATTCGCCTCCTAATTAAAACTAGCCGCAGTTTGGACGAAGAACTGCGGATAATTACCAATTGCTGACCAGGTGTTTTATGAAGGGCCAGAGAATGTCCAGCAAAATCAAATAGCTTAACGGAAATCCAACTCTACTAAAATATATTGTTCATGGGCCATTCTGCTGGACCAAGGTGCCACCAAGACGAGTGTGATTTTTATCTTAGCTGAGTGCATTCGTTATTTAGGATGCGCGCATTCTGCTTCGTTTATTAAACCTGCGCCCCTTGCCTCTGCGGCCGTTGATAATTGTTTTTTTAGTTTTTCGCTAGTCACAGAGTTGTGATTTTTTGTCCAGATAAGCAAATATTTTTAGTTATTGTCAGAGATTGCTGTTGCAGCCGAGGTAAGGACCTTCAGGAATACTGCCGTTTTCAGTTCTCTCTGCTGATAGAATATTGTATGACATTTTTGATTTTAATATGCAAAGCTCTAGAACATCATCAAGAGATGAGGTGTTTTTTAAAATTCTAATGCGCATCGTATCAAATAACCCATCGCGCAAGCGCATTTTATACAATGTACATAGAGTCGTCCATAAACACAGCACCGAAATACATTGCGTTCTGGCAATAAATACTGAAGTCTTAATAAAAAATCGAAGGAAATCCAAGACTTTAAGATCGGAGCCACCAGGTGTAGGCACAGTGCCGTTAATGAACTTGGATCGTCAGTGCAGCTATCTCGGGGAATATTGCTACGCATCTTGAGGAATGCAGGGCGAGCAGCGAGTTGCTGTTGAGTGTTGCGACGAATAATTTGTGACAGATTAAACAACAAAATGGCCCAAGGCATGTTCACAACGCCAATGTTGAATTCAATTCTCCAGAAATGATCATGAAGGAGATCTGTTAATGTTTTGATTGACCTCTGTGTATGGGCAGAGCAACTTACTTCGTGTACTTAGCGCTGATCTAGCTGTCTGACATCGTTCTACCTTGCAAGCATTTTTGCATTGATAATTTTAATTGATTAAGACTTTCTTCCAGCAATCTACAGATAAGATCATTGTGCAATAAGATTATAAACAGCTGCTGTAGTAGCTGGCGTTACGGGGAAACAATTTTTTTGCAACTGTTGATCATGATTGAATCTTTTTTGTACTATATGTAATATCTAAACCATTTGACGTTGTTCACAAATTAATTATTTCGCCATTAAACCTCTCACAATATAATAAAAATTAAATGTTTTAAAAACCAAATCTCAATTAGTTCAAAGTGTATATCAGTTTTTGTAAATAATAATTAGAATTGTCGTGAAATAGTCTACTATGAGCATTCGCACTTACCTGCATCCAATATCCTTTGTTTGACCGAATGCTGTCGACTATGCCAAAATTGCCAGGCTTTGATCTCATCCTCTGGACTCTTCTCTTCCCGAAACATGAGCATTATTACACTCTGGAAAAAGGAAATTACATTTTGAAGTTAAAGAAAATTATTGTTATTGTAAACACTAACACATATTCCAGCCCAATCAAAGTTTTCAAAATTTTGAACTTAATTTTGGAACTTGGGAAAACTGCAAGTTTCTTAAACGGCTAAGAAAGATCTAATGAAAGGATGTTTTAGATTTATGAAATTCTTACGAGGCTAGGCATTCCTTGCCCTCATGGTCCTTCGCCGGTCATGGCGAAGTGCTCATCCGGCGATAAAGTCTGGTAAAAAAAATTCAGGGTTGCGGAGAAAAGTTCGCATTGCGCACTAAATCCAGATGGGTGCGCTCGAAAACTCGTAATAGTATTATACTTTGTGACCAAAGCCGACAGGTGAATGATATCAGAAATATATTCACCGTAAAGCAGAAATAAGAGGCAGGAAGGCAGCTAAAACAAGGCCCCAGTTGATATGGTTTGTTCTACTGCCACGGCTTATCTACGTTTAGGATTGCTGCCTACAGCAGTGATCGCGCTATTTAACATAAGGTTTGTGAACGGAATTCTGTCCATGGAAGGGTTAATTAATTGACGGGCTCTATATGTACATATGCATGTCTCTACATATTTTACGGTAACTAGGAATTTCTCATTTGTATGCAAATCCCCTCCAGATAAAAGACTTATTACCGCGCATAAAATGACAGGATAAAAGTAGACCTGTAATTTGTAGGCTTGATATCTTTTATTTTTGATTACTCATGCTTATTAATATAGTCAGTTTCTCGCAATTAAGATTATCGCCTATCGGGAAGTTAGGCTAGAAACGAATTCAATGTATGGTAAATTAATATCATAACATGTTACATTTTGGTATTGTATGTTGAAATCCTTCATGTATGCTTTATTCTAATTTCAAGGGTACTATTCGATTTTTCTAGCATCCAACAGCAAAAGTGCAACATCAATCACCTGAATGTGAAGCACTTCATAGTTTTGAGGCAATGGAACTGAATTTGCATATAAGAACCCTTCCAGCAGATGGTCTAAAACAAACAAATAATTCGCTCCTTTCCTCGCATAGGAATTTGAATTCCTTCCGTCGTCACTCATCATGATTAAGAATTTCGGCAAGCAGGAGCCACTCTAAATTGCATTGACGCACTTCTCCCGACTCATGAATAATCGAAACAGACAAGAAACACTTATTGTCGCCCCAACCCTTTGCCAGAAACCGAGATTATTGTAGTTACCTCTGGGCGACTGTTTTTCTTTCTTCCTGTGTAATTCGACTCGACTCGGGAAAAGGGTTCGCATCATTTGTCCTAGAGCGTACAAGATAAACGATGTGAACTAAAAAACCTTATTTGTGTATCTATCAGGATGATCTGAGAGACTCGTTGACGACTGCTTCCGTGGGGTGCTTAGGAGCGTTTCGACAATTTCAGTTGATGCAAATCCAATGAAATCATCGCGTTTTCATTGTCATGAGTTGACGAATCTGTACTGTTGATGTTTGACAATGCGCCTCGAAAACGAATCCCTGGCAAGAGCTGATCCTGACGATAAGAACTATCGCACCAGGCATTTGCAATGTAGCCCGGAGGAGCAAATGGAAATGTGAGAGCAATGGGTCCATGCATCCATGAATTCTGCGGCCGCGGGCGCTTCGTTCTTAACGAGTGAGTGTTAATTCATCGAAGATAGTTAGCTGCTCTTATGGTGTATATTATTATTGATCCGAGGATCAGGCTGACGACTACGGACAAGTTGATCGCTGGTACGGACGGAACAAACCCAAGCATGCATGCAATAATTTATTGCAGTTACCCCGTTTATACATCATGGCATCGTTTACTTTTCTTCTAACTGTAAAACGCTTTAAATTGCTATTCCAATTTAAATTTATGTCGCGCGTACATCTTCCGTACGCTAGTTGACTGGGGACCTATTTTTAATGTACATTGTACATGATATCAAAAATGCACGCGCATTTCATCAAGTCCTCACAGTGCATTGAAAACATTCATTTTTATAAATTCTTGTGTTTGTAAATACTTATTACAATCGTGTAAATTATTATGCTTTAGTCAGATTCCGTCAGATAAAGAAAAAATAACATATGGCATTCAACAAAAAGCCTTAGAGGAGATGGAAGGCTAATTTATAAGAAACTGAGTTGCTGTAAGTGTTTTGTCTTGCCGCTTCTTGTAAAATACAAATGCATGTAATCTCAGCAATGATCAATTAATAATAATCATGCAATAAAATAGCCCGTCAATAAACCTTGCCGTGTGATTAATTTGAAGAAGGTTAGACATTAAATCATCTCCACGTAATCGGTAACATTTAGCAACACTGCACAGCAAACTGTGAGATATTTTCTCATGAAAACTAAGGCTCGAATGGGACGTGTCGTCAAACCCTCTGAATGCGGAACAGCAACCATTTTTAAAAACAGTGTCTATTTCAGGTCATTCCTTTGCTACTGATGAATTTATCCAAGAGCAATTGATTTGTTTATTGACACGTACGATTAATGAGCGCTCAATTGGTCCGTCGTAGAGGAACAACATAATTAGAGTCAATACATCACCGGACTTAAGGCACTGTTTACTCAATTGTATTTTTTTCTTGCGCGTTTAAAATATAAAAAGGTCACAGCGATGCAATCATCGAGAGGTTTTAACCTTCCAGAGCCACTCATTTTCGTGTTAATCGGGAACCTTCAGCAACATGCAATTGCCGAAAGGGTACCTATTGGACGTGGCTGTTTGCCCACTGTAAGGTCGCGATCGGAGAGTGTCGTTTGTAAGTTTGTCTCGATCGTCAACGCGAATTTTCCTGGGCCGAACCAGAAACAGCTAAAACATTGATTATACTGTATATAGTTCGACTTCCGTGATTTGTTTGGAAGATTCGTCGAAATGCCACGGCGAAGGACGGTTCTGCACTTCGAACGGACAAGGACGGTTCACTGCCATTTCGAATGTCCTTCGTGAAATATTTAACACTCGTTTTCTAATCGTTATCCTAATCAATACTTATATTTACATTAGATAACATACAATTGAAGAATAAGAATTCTGCTAAAGTTAAATTTGATATTTAGCCGTTCACAAAAAAAATAGTGTCGTTGTCCATAGCTATGGCAGCCACTTCGATGGCCTTAACATTTCACACGGCTTTTCCTGCACTCTAAATAATCAAATTTCGCAGCTGTTTCATCCTAATTATGTTCTTGTTAAACTTGTTAGCGTATTTACGCAATCGCGTTACCTTGAGATTTTTATTTGGATATCTCAAATGCATTTAAACTTCCTTAATGAAATCTTCCCTATTAAATTAGATGGCGTGTTTGTCTTGCCGATGCCCGATAGTGGATAACAGAATTAATGCCAGAGCTAGATGAATGTGTTGAGACTTGAGATTCGTCAAGTAGGAAGTAAGAGCTGAAGAACTTAGTAGTGGGCATGCGAATAACTGTTCATTTTTGAAACCAATCGCTGATACAGATGTTCTCATGAATTTCCATTCAATCGTATTCTGCACGCTGCAAGATTGTTTATGTCCTTCTTTCACTATTTTGCATCAATAGTGTCACTTCCTTTAAGAAACTGCCATTCATGCGCATATGCATAATTTTTCCAACAGTTTGAACCCTTCTCCACGAAAGTCATCTTTCAATTTTTTACCAGGATGACTACCTCAGTGATACCTTCTTTTGATTCGGTAGAAAAACAGCAGATGAGGGCAACAAAACAAACATAAATTAATCCTAACGCTTTATGCGCCTGTCAGATTGTAATTAATTGATATTTTATGTTAACACGTCGGCTTGAAAAATTGCTGTACAGAACCCAAGAGTTGTTTTTTCACTGATATCAGGACCTTAGCGTAGGGGACCTACTTGATTGCACTAGGATGGGGTATATGCTAAATGCAGCGTACTTGCTGTACTCTAAGATATATTGCGGTGACTTACCTTGACTGTGGTATTTTTCAGGGGTTTGTCGGCGTCTGGGATATACTCTAGCGTAATGCCATAAAATTGGCCTTTGTTAATATATGTTATCCGGTCATCTTCCCTTCGCTGCGATGAGCTTATCGGACTTTCTAAATTATATTTGAAGCCTACGTTAGAGAATCTGTGGAAAATAAGAAAACACAAAATTAAAAACATATCGAGCAATCGAGGAAATAAGAATTTCTTTTTAAAAATTGCCATCTTTAGGAATTGAACGAAATTGACTTTCATTTTTGAAAATCTCATTGTAAAAATAAAGATTGAAGGGATAACTTAATTCCCACAGCAGATCGTGAGGGGAGCCGTTCGCTGATTGGAATAATTTTACATTTTGGATGTCGCCAATATCGCAATGATGCTTTCTATTGGATCTCGTTATTTTTGACGTTTACATGAAATGTAATTTTCATCCACATGGGAAATATTTCGAGTAAGCGGATGCTCCCTCCGCAGTCCGCACCGTCTTAATGTGACATGTGCCCATGAACATGAGAAATGAGTGCACACGCCACACGTTTACTTCGATGTTGAAGGGCGCAGCACGGCGACCTGCGAGCACCGAGCTTTCAAGCAAAGCAGCTCCAGCGGAATCGAAGGGCCTTCAGCGACATGGACTTGCTCGTTGCACACTGACCAGTGTCCGGCGCTGGCGCTGCAAAGGATTCCCGGGCGGCCTTCAATGGGCGACCGCATAAATTTTGAAATTTTACCTTAATAACGCGATGGGGCTCACTAAGCGGCACAGAGACACGCCAGTCTGCAACCTGCCCTCGCTGGGGTACAAATTGAACGGGAACAAGGCCCGCAGATATTGGGAGTCACGGAGGAGGCCCGTTCGCACGAATGCAGGATGTCAAGGTATTGATTTAGGAGATGTCAGCTACAAATTGTGATCTCTTGCGTCGGCACCGCCACACATCGGGGCCGCGTCCTCAAATGCTCAAATGCCTAGGAAGCACGAAGCGGAATTGTTGTCAATTAAAATAACTTCTTGAAACAGTTAGCTCGGGTCTAGAGCAAGGAGACAGAACTAACCGTCATTTGCTCCATTGCAACCGTTGCTGCGCTGCAGTTTTCATTGCGTTTGGGAAATTTTATGCTGGGAGTTGCGCAAAACTAGGTTCGCTTCAATTTCACTGCGAACCGCTGGTCTACACGACACCAGATCAAGCGAAGAAAGGACCACTCAGCAGCAGGTAATTGTCGTGTAGCTTTATTTATTGGCATACAGCTCAACTTCCTGGCGACGTTAAAGATCCTTTTCGTCTTTTATTGTGTCGCGATTCCTTTGTTTTCAACTGCTGTAGAACAGGAAGAACATGGCGAGGGAATTTATGTTGCTCACTTATTTGGTAGGAGGAATCTGGCAGCGCAGCCGACAAGTGCCATCTCCTGTTGTGGTAAATGAACGGGGGTGAGCACCTGGAAAAACTTATCGCTCGCATCTGGCTGAATATCGAATCACATTCTATGGAGGTGTTTATTTCGAATTGCATGCAGTTATGCGATTAGGTGCCGTATAGACCGCAGCACACGTGGCGCGAAGCATAGAGGCGGCATCAGTGGCAGTCACATGAAACTGCGACTAAGGTAAAATATTCACCCGATGTTCAGCAAAACCGACATAGGTACCATTCCTCAACGAACTGGTGCTCAATGAAGTAAGAAATGACCACGATCCGCAGACAAATGAATTTAATGTTTTCATACAATATTGTTAAGTGAACAGTAGCAAAAATTTGTGTAAAATTATGCGATAACCGCGATCAACGGTTTTGATCGCAAGTAATAGGTAAATATGTATATCTAATAATCCTGAAAGAAGGCATTTTCGATTATGTAAATATATATGTCCATATTCGGTGCATAACGAAGAAAAATCTTGTAAATTTCTGTATAATATTCTATTACTCTATTCAATTTGCAATATATAGCTTTGTACTTTTTTAATTCATCTATATTAACTTCGCGAAAACTTGCTTGTTTGTGGATTTCTGGATTTGTGCCGTTTAACGCAAAACTTTCAACGGCTAATTAACACACTTCCCGTCATCCAATCGAGCTAAAACTTTACAGATAGGATCGTTGTCGATGACAATGCATTCTATCCCGTTACCACAGAAAGAACGGATAAAATCTTTAATAATAATGCAAAGATGGCAGCGTTCTGCAGTGTGTATAAAAAAAAATTATCATAAAATCAAGTTATCCTTTCTTTTTATTTTTTAAATTAATTTTATTTTTCACAATTTTGAGGATACTATGTAAATGAATTACATGAATTTACTATGAATTATAGTAAAAAACATTGTTTTTAAGGGTTGTTTTTTTGATTTGACTCAAAATGTTAGTAGGGGTTAAGTTAAACAAAAATATTGTTCGAATATATTTACGCATGTACTTACATTTTTGGTATTTGTATTTTATCCGCGTCATTTTGTCGTCCAAAATCGTGCCATGGCCGTGATCTCGTTGTTGGATTGCTGCTACCAATTGAAGTTGTCGGACTATTTTGACTGGCATGGACATTTACCGTTCGTTGGATGCTGCTCACCGAAACTGGAATTGCACCGTTACTGTCAAGCAAAGTTCCAGGCTGACAGAGTTCTGTGTAATCGAAAGACTGTAAAAGAAAGTCATAATAAAAGAAATAAATAAAACATATTAATAAGCAATACCAATGAAATGTAAAAAATGAGAAAAAAATAACTAAAAAATTAGAAACAAGAAATTGTTGACGAACTAGGGACAAAATTTCTCTTCAATTTTCTTTGGAAAATGCTGCCTTTAATCACTTGGCAAATTTTCACTGAAAATAGAAAAGTAAATGCGCACCAACTAAAAGGTAATTGACGGTAGATCTTATCTCTCATCAGTCGACGATATCACGATTTTGCAGCCAGGCATCTATCCATCTGTACATTAAAGTGGGATCAGAGGCACTTGAGTACAACGTGGACGAATAGTGTAGGCCTACTGGAAGACGCCGAGGAGATTTCCATTCGCACGTTGTCTCGTGTGAATTCCAGATCAGGATTCATTCACGTACAAACTACCACTATTAGTATGAGTACAGCCATGCGCGCTAGTCCGCTAGTACTAAATGTTCTCTTGCTGAACTAATTATTTCAATTAAGTGCGTTTAAGGTAATTATCTAATGCTGGAGCCGTCCGCTGTGGCGTTGTGAAAATTTGTTGTGTTCACATGATCACGATGACGGATATTATGATGGCGACGACACGGACGGGTGTAACGGGAGAAAAGTGGTCAATTCTTCGTGCATTTGAGAGTTGCAATAATTACAACGACATGTAGGCAGAGATGCAATAGTCAAGTCGATAGTGGTGTCTTGCCTTTTGCACACTCACTTGGACGCGGCCCATTGAAAGTTCAACATGTTTATACAAATTACAATTATATAAAATACTATTTGGCAGAAAAACCAATAACGGGATAACTCAGCTCTTTAAGTAAATTTCTATGTGATGCTTTTAAAAAATATGATACACAAACATTTACGCGATTCAAATGTGAAAAAGATCTATCAATTAACTTTTAATAACAAAACAAATTTAAATTAATGACTCACGTACAGGATACCCATCAAACTAGGTATAAAACCAAGAATAGTCAAATGTCAAATAGTCAAAGTGGAGTGGGACTATTTATTTATAATGTCCTAATAGAGGACAGAAACCCCAAAAACAAAATGAAATGAGTGGAATTAGAACAGAATAAGGGAAAAATCGGAATGGCGTTTTAGATATCCAAATGCCACCCAAAGCCTATGAAATATGATGAAATCCTTTTATTTAATAATTTCTAAAGTGGCATATAAATGATCCAAGAAATGATTTCGACTCACCTGTTGAATATTGTTTTGGTCGCGTGGTGTGATTGCGTCAGCGCCAATACCTGAGTCAGGACTCGGCAGGTCTACTGTAAGCCCTGCTGCAGTGACGGTTTTTGCATAAACAGGTGTACCGTTTTTTGCATGTGCAGTCGCGAATCGACCTTCGTATGTTGTTCCCGGCTGAGGTCCATCACTGTCTCCATAAATTGTCCTGGCTGGGGCGTAGCTTTGTCCGTCAGATGCAAAATATTCTCGGTAGTAAGGTTCTGATATGAACGTTGAAGTGGGCCCAGTAGCCAGACGCGTTGAGTACATGCCATACTGGTCAGTCGTGACGTATGGTCCAGGACTGGGGGATTGTGTGTTTACATTGGATGCTGACGTTGTGGAAGAGCTCGTTTGATGGGGACCCTGTAGTGGGTGAATACAATTGTTCTTAATTAGTAACCGACTGCTCTAGTGGAAGCCATTAGCCTAGGGCGTCTACACGGTCGCCTCTCAGGATCAGTGCCGCATGCCAGGAGTAGAACAAGTGACACCGACACCTGAGTCTTTAAATAATCAAACAAGCACGAAGGCTAAACCAGTTTTTTAATAAAGCGGATGAGTCGATTTGTATGGTAATAATTTCCAATATAGACCAATCGGAGACCGACTTTCACAATAGTGCTCTGCTCTGAGGGTTCTAATCAGAGGAAATACATCTTGGCACTTCCATGTTCTTTTCTCTAGTTCGCGTCACTTCTTCGGTTATTGACAAATCAAGAATTCCTTGAAAGAATTTTATTTGGATTTAATTTTCTTACCTGCAAGTATATCTGCGTGCCGCCGGTGGCAGCGTACATTGTATCAGATGATGGACTTCCAGGACTGGGTGGTGGCTCTTTTATTTGTATAGAAGGTGTTGGAGACTGAACGACCAATACCTATGGATATGAATGAATATGTAAATTTAGAGTTGACGACATAGTGGGACTGACTTTTTGGTATATCAAAATCTTATAGGCAACAAAGATGACATTCGGTGCAAAAATAATACACATACAATACATAAAATGGCACGATACCGATAACTGCGGCAAATGAAATTTTTGACATTTTCCGAAGGATTTTGGGTCGCTGATCACGGGAAAAATAATTTAAAAAATCCTACGTTTGTTTACGAGATATCTTTCGAAAAAGATTCAATTCATCTGGCTCCCAAAATCCTTCGGAAATTGGTTTATTTACACTTATTTATCACTTTAAGGGCTTAATAACAATGTATTATTATTATTTTCAAGACAAGCACGCATTCACAATATTATATGAAAGAATACTCTAATTTTAAGTAAAAGTGCGTGGAAAAATAAAACCGAATGAACCGACATGACAGTTGAACCAAGTTTGTTTGGAAACTGTCCGTGGCGCAAGTTTTAGTGAAAATGCGCAAATTTTACGCAAAAATAGTAAAAGATAGTAAAAGTGCTTTTATCGTGAAATAAGGACTCTACATTGTTATAAGGCTCTTAAAGTGATAAATAAGTGTAAATTAAAGTGTAAATAAAGTTTCCGAAGGATTTTGGGAGCCAGATGAACTGAATCTTTTTCGAAGGATATCTCGTAAACGGTCCATCTGGGATTTTTTTAATTATTTTTCCCGTGATCGCGACCCAAAATCTTTCGGAAAAAATACAAAATTTAATTTGCCGCAGTTATCGGTATCTCCCCCATATAATGGGAAAACGTCGACCACTGAGAGCTTTATATATTATATTCCCTAAAAGATAATCTAATTTTACACCCCGATCTCAAAAAAGAAAACAGAACGGGTTCATTTACACCATCGATGATTCGAAAGTATCCAAAACAAAACATCGATGCTCGAGGGTTTGGATTCTTGCACATTGAGGATGTGACTCCAATCGACGTTGTCTAAAGTCGAATATAAATTATAAATGTCAATGGATTTTTCGAATATGGTGAATTTCATGTCTGTCTTGCGATAAGATCATCAGGACAAAACATAAAATATATGCAAATTACTTTAAATTGATATAATTATTGTCAACTGATTTGAAGAATTCTTCAGTTCTTCCAGTTGAAAATATCAGGCAAAAAATGTTAGCAGGCTGCATTAAATAGGACTATGCAGTATAGTCAAAAACAATAGACAAAAACATCGCAAGTGTAATTTTTGTAACGTTATTTTTTCATAAAATGATTGTTGAGAAAATATGTGGAAAATGAATGCAAGTGCTACACTTAAAATTCAAAGGAAAGTCTACCTCAAGAAATACACTGAGCCAATTTATTCTCGCAAAGTAATAATAAAACTTCAATTTAGATGGAATTTTCTTAATTGAGCAACTTTCAAAAGCCAAGGTAAAATAGTCAAATTCGTTGGCCATCGAAACATTCTGGAGTCGTTTTTGGTGCAATTACGCTCTTGTTTAGGCGTACAAATTCGCCCCCGGCACGAAATTCCCAAATATTTATTCATTCTGAAATTTTGTTTTTATATGTTTCAAGTACTTTATGTTGTATTAATAAACTACTAACGAAAATATTTCCTCTTTCAACATATGAATTAGTAAATTTACTAATGATCACAATTTTAGCAAAAAAAAAGTTGTTAGTTTTAAAAACAGGAATTAATGCATTCGTGAAAGCCAACGAAATTCACAGTGATGATTTGTGAAAGGCGCAAAACAACTGAATGTTTCTGCCTTATGTCATCTTAGAAAATCAATATTAATGAAAATGTTTATTCTGACTTAAGCCAATTATTAGTCGATTCCACTAAAAAAACCTAGATTAGATTAGTGAGACAAAAATGACACAGAGTAAACCCAAGTGGTCTGCAAAGATCGGTTTCTAAGGTCAAACTCTGGCTTGCCTCAGTCAGTAAATGTCACCTGAGTAGGCTCAGTACCAGACAGACAGGAAATCGGTTGGCGGAGTTATTCAGTTACACCATCTTTACACAATCGCCATAAAATTATTCAAATTCAACGAAAATACAGTTACTTTTCAAGATCAACGGGCTGCCAAAAAGCATTTCCACAACAGCGAGGCGCACTTCCTCGTCCAAGCTCGCTTGGATTTCAAAAATTCAAAAGCTGAGTGCTGTCACAGTAGCGGGAATCACAAGGTCCGCGGCAGCCGCGCTGCTGAAGAAGATGCGCGATCTATGCGACTGATCGTGCTGCAAACAGACAGACCACGGCCCTTTTTAACCTTAGGAAATATTGATCCCTCAAATGCACAATTATTTGGATAGATTGGCAACTCTGGGAACGCCACGATTTTGATCTTCTGCTATTTATGTGGGATGTAGATTTTGTGGAGCGGTTTGAATTCGAATTCGAATTTCGAGTGAGTTGCGAGATTTGAAATGGGGTGAGGGGTATTAGAATCCATGCTGATTTGTTAGTGGGTGAAATCATCCCTATTACGTATAATAAACAGAGCCTGCATAAGTATAACAGGATATGGGCATTTAATTAATTCAGATTGCGAACATTTTTCAGAAATTTAATCTCTGTTTTTTTGTAATAATTTAAGTATTTATTTTTTAGCATGTTTATTTATTTATTTATTTAGTTCAATTTATGCGATAGTACACAGACAAAGTCCACTTATATACTACCGGTATTTACAAAATAATAAAAAATAACGGATAATAATAAAAAATTAACGGATTTTTTGAACGTTCAATGCTAGGTTTTTTGTAAGAGTATTGCATTATTGAATACAAAATATGTGCTAGTATGGAAAATCGCAAAATGAAGTTAACTTTGAAGACAGTTTCTTTTGGCTTTGCTTGACAAAAAACAAGTGCAAAAAACTGCTTTTGTTCGAGGAAGTCATTGTCTCTACGTCGTAGGTTCAACAATTTTTGATATCCTTACACAAAACATTAGAATTACCGAATGAAGAAACAGTTCCATCTATCAAAAAAAGGAGCAAATTCTACGTCCAAAAATTATCCTCTTTAGAGTTTAGGTTTTTTCATTCATCAAAGAAATACTTGGAATTGTACTAAGTTATATGCTAGTAATTATTATGCAAAACTCTAGTCATTAGTACATGCCACTAAGTAAAATTTGTAAAAGCAAGAATAGATTTGCTTTTTGATTCCTATTGAAAACTGTATCAATACGACAGATATCATTTGAGTATAGCCATCCCACGCGATAATGGCACTTTGCTGCCAGAGGGCAAATAAGTCTAGAGTCCGCAAGGAGTGCCGATAGTTTAACACATTTTTGCGGAAAAAGAAAAATGGCTAATTGCAATGTCGTTTTATGTTATATCGCTCATTCGATGCTATTCTAATTATTGAGATATGTGCGGAGGCAGGGGATCTTGGTAAAAATCACTCAACTGACCTTAATAATTGGCACTCATTACTGGACAGCTTTATTCCAATTCAAATGTTGGCTATTCGCTGCAATGCAATTAATTTGTCGTGCAGCTGGAATTTATGATTTTGTGTAAGCAAGCAATTTAATTAGCTTCCATTTATTGATTTATGGTAAAATTAATATGGAAATTTCATTCTCCAGAGCTTCTTGCATTGATCGCGAATATTGCATTACATACAGATCGTGATCAGGTGTATCCTCGTGCTATTCATTCAATAACTGCAACCACTCACTAAATAACATTTGTTGATGATGCACTATTGATCACACTTCAGTATAAATGCAACGAAAACTGATAACACCACAATAAGTCTTTTTTCAAGCCTTGATGAAAAAAAAACAGATCGCGCCAAAATGAATAGATTTCCACCGTAAGATTCATACACGTCGCACTAAGATGGACCAGGAACAGCGTGAATAGTATTGTCGCCGATCACTGTAATCCCGACCTTGTTCCATCAGCGATATGTGACAGACTAAAGTCAAGTATGAGTTGGTAGATCTTCTGCTCTCCTCATTAAAATAACTTTTTTTCGCCGCAGTTACGCCTTTCTTTGGTGTCCGATCATTCAGTAAAATTCACACACGAAAGAGTGCCGCAATCAGCGGCTTCTTCACAGTTGAGGGAATTGGTTTTAATTAAGTACAAACTGGAGTTTAACACTAATATTGTGGGTCCTAAGGTATTTTTCCGGCTCGGCGGTGGCACGATCAATTGACGAAAGCAAGTTTCGAGAACAAGGTGACAACGGCATTGAAAGGCCAATTTTACCACATGGACCTATTTAACCGCGACCACGATTCGGATGAGAGCAATTGTAACATTCGTATGTGGAATTGTGGCGCTCTCTCGAAATAGTAGTAACCACTAACCAGGTCGAAAACGACGACGACGACACGGCGACAGTTACGACCGATCGGTAGAACAAGGTATGTGGTAATGTAATGCAGCCTGGAAAGTAAACAAGCACACGACCCAAAGCTCTCCGCTCAACTCGGGCCAGAGAAGAATGGCGCAGGTACATGTGGCGCGAGGATCGGCGCTGCGTCGCGAGCTATGTACGGTGCGCCGCTGCCGCCAGGTATGGTCAAGCCAGAAACCAGCAGCCCTAGTGCTCTTCTGGGCTGTATAACAGTTGCAGTTAGGAGCTGTAACCAATAGAACCTTGTAATCCCTATGTACTTGTGTTAGGTAATGTAACTCATTGTCGTCATTGTAACCCCAGGGAATCTCTCGCTTCGGAAGAAAGTAGGGACCGGAATTTAAAAGTGTAATTAGCTGCGAGTGCGAGCGCGCGTTATCAACGAAGGCAACGAATCAGAAGTGCCACTGCTGCAGTGAAACTGACGTGTACTGGTACGCAGCGTGTCATGCCCGTCAAATGTTTGCGATCGGTGCGGCGACGACAAATAAAAGCCTCGAATCTCACTCACCTTTTGGCTGCGGCCTCCGCATTTGGGATCCTTTCGCAGATCCTCAGGCTCTCGCTTGATACTGATGTTCTGTTGGTGTTGTGCCACAACGACAGCAGCTGATTGTGAGGTCGCCGTTGTTGATGATGATGATGGGTGTGAACCTAGCAATAGGCCTTGTATTTCATTTTGCGATAGGCCAGATACGTCTAGAGGTGTGGTTTGTCCATTCAATTTTGCAGTAGTGGGGGAACTGGAACGACACAAGAGAAAGAGAAAAATGAGCAAAGTGGCAAGAATTATTTAGTCACGTCGAAAAATCAAGTGTAGCTGACTTTCTACGAGTCTGTCGCAACTCGCAAATGGAAATTCCGTTACTGGAAATTTCTCAGTGGTGGAAAAATGCACATGAGTTGAATTGCACACGGGTGCAGCTAAGCGGAGATAATAAAATCGCCTCCTTGCAGCGCTATAAGTACATTGCTGGCGGCTAGCGACGAGTTCGTCGTCTGAGGGACGTTGAAGTCTTTTGTTTTCGTCACTCGCTCGCCTAGCCGTTATGCACGTTTGCATTTTAGCTAAACGGCACGTGCTCCCGCTTGTTTTGATGGTTTTTTGATTTCACCGCTCTTGAATGAACTCTTGAGCGCGCAAACCATGTGAAAGCATTCGAGGAAAACTAACAAACAGCCATGCAAATGGAAGTGCTACTAACATTTTTTGTTCCTCAGTTATTATTGCACCTTTTAGC
This sequence comes from Leptogaster cylindrica, assembly GCA_963082835.1. Lineage (NCBI taxonomy): Eukaryota > Metazoa > Arthropoda > Insecta > Diptera > Asilidae > Leptogaster > Leptogaster cylindrica. Next base: position 17,680,891 of record OY720106.1, read on the forward strand.
GGCCAAAGTTTATTACAAACTGTGTAATTAAAGCATTTATTTACGAGGTCTTTCTAAATCCAAATTTTGCGGGAAGTCACTGATCAAATTATTAATTTCTTTTTTATTGAATGAATATCAAGCCAAGCACTTCATTCGGGAAACATTCTTACATTAGTTGTTTTTTACAGCTTCGAATCAAACTGACAAACTATTTCCTACCAAAACTGGTTTTATTCGTTTTTTTTTTTTTTTGTAACTTTTTATTAGTTTTATGCGAGGGGAATATTTTTATAAACAATTTTTTTATTGTGTCGCCATGCCCATATAGCAACAGTGTGCTAACCGGAGTTAATGAAAAAATAATACAAATAAAGATAAACGTTGATCATATGTTTTTTGTCAAAATAACTTGAGAAACGTTACACTAAAAAATCGAAAATGAAAATCCAAATGTACATTTAGATATTTAATTCTTCGCAATTGAAATATGCTTTGAGTTGTGATTTCAGGCCTCCCAGGTCGCCCTCGAGTTCCCTGTATGTATATCTCATTAAAAATGTAAATCTCTGAGATCGCTTTTCTTAATCCAAACTGACAGAGATCTAATTTATTTGGTCTTTCCTCACGCTCCTGGCAGTTTGAACCCTCAAGGAAAGGGAATTTCCCTTTCATTTGCGGGATAAATGAAAAGACATAAAAATTTTATAGTGGCACTCCGTGGTTCAATTTAATACGAAGGCTTCTGTGACTTCAGAAACTTCTCTAATTATCATACTTTTTATGTAAAATACAAAAGACGATGTATGCGTATAAACTTGAAGAAAAAACATATCAATTTCGTTAATCTATGATTATCTGTAAAGGAATATTCCCTCAAAAACGCCATTTGTTTTTAGATTATATTGAGTGGGAAAAGAAATGTTTTGAAAACAGCTAACTAATATTATTAATATATAAAATTTAAGTAAACCTACATTAAAATTATCTTTCTAGAATAATTACATCGCGTCGATCCTCATTTTTTGTGTATGTTTTTCAATAAATCTGGATAGTGTGAAGCCAAAGGAAAACCTGAACTCCATTCGGGATTATCTCAACAAATAACCAATTTTCTGCGCCGCGGGGACAGAGCGTGTGGAGTAATCTTCAGTGCCCAAATATTCCGAGTCTTTTGTGTCAGTCCTGAGGAGCGCGCATTTCAATCGATTTGGTTGAACACTTCTTGTGATATCGAACGACATCAGACTTTTATTAATTCGAAACGAGTGTCATAATTCCAAATTTATGGCTAACAGAAGAAAGGACTTCAATAATGGCTTTTCGGTGTGAGCTACAGGAAATAGTCCCTTTTCTTTGAATTTGATGTTTTCTGTGCGGCCACATAAAAAAGTTTACTTTTGAAATTTACTGCGCAGTCGCGAGTGTTTCTGAGGTGACAGGTAGTTGCTCAAACACACGTTGGCAAGAATTGTGTCGTAGGACGACCCCTTTCAATAAACGCGACTATTACTGCACCTAAAAGGGACAACGAAGAAATGTATACTAGTCTGTTGTTTGATGAAGATTACTACTGCATATTTGACGTTAAATTATTACTGCGCAGATTTTGATGATCGTGAGACAGCAATTCTTGATTCCACTGTTACATAGAAGTGTAATTATCCTTGTGTTTTTATTACATTTCTGACCTTTGTTAAGCATATAGAACGGTGAATGAAATGCCAGCTTATGTAGAGGTCATCATTGAATCTCGGAGTAAGTACAATTAACGAAAAACTAATTTGCTCGTCTGCATAACTTTTGCGAAAATAAAGAGATATGTTTTTACAGATTAAGGCAGTTAACAAGAAGCCTTAATGAATCTTACAACAATTCTCCGCAGTGGATCGCCGTTGCCATTATCGATGTTACAAGAGCGAATTACAAGCCGTCCCTGCTGACCATAAAGTTCGGTTTGTATCGCGTGAGATAAGCCCGTTCGAACGTTAACGAGGAGAAATAATAATTCCCTTTTGTTTTGGGGACGTGGGCACGTAATTGAAAAGTTTGACTATGGTATTTAGTTCGTAAATTAATTCCTGACAGCTGCGGTGATAAGAGCCCACTTGGACGGGGTGCACAACCGGCCCAGGAGATCGGCGAAAGTGTTCCAATAGTTGTTCAACAGAGTTAATTAAATTTATACAGACGCCGAGGTGTGGGCCGAATCCTTATCTATTCAATTATATCCGAGCTCCAGATCTCTGCCCATTAATGAATTCCTTCCAGTGAATCTAGGATAAGTGAAACTTTTGTGCTTTCCTTTAGTCAGCGTACTCACCTCCACTGCAACCCTTCTTTCTCAGCTACTTTGTAATATTCATACACAAAGGAAGTGTTTCCATTTCCGGAATGCACTTGATGCATTTGATGTGGTGCATTTAAATTTTCCAGTGGTAGCCCGGCAGGAACAATGTTCCCGTTCGAGTTACCCACATGGTCTTCCTCATTTTGGATAGATCCATTTCCCGACGATATGTTCAACATCGCTGACGTGGCAGCAGTCAAAGGGTGCTCAAAATAACGGGAATTCTGCAAGTAAGCAGGCTGCGCAATTGTTCCCGAGTGAGCGTTACTTGTGATATGGCTTATCACTTCAGTTCCGTTATGCGTATGGGTCACCGGATCTGTACTTGCTGTAACAGACATTGGTGATTGTGGATTTGATCCTGGGCGTCGTCTGCAAGAAATTTCTATTTAACATGTGTACCAATAACAACAACTGAGCACATCTTGCAGATTTTGAACACAACGGAATCATGTTGTTTAATTTTTCAGATATTTTTCCATTATGCTTATAAGTAGCAATTATAAAACACCAATCGTTTTTGTTGATACATAATCATCGAAGCAAAAAAAGAAAAACACACACACAAAAACGTCATCGTAATGCGACTTGGAATTGCCCGCTCAACAAATGACTAGCAAACATTGTTTGTCGAAAGGCTTTTTTTAGGTGTAAGACATTGATGTGTCTTTGCCATTTGATGAGTTCAGGAAACCCCATACCCTTTGGTGACTTAATACTTTTGACATTTAAAGGTTCCTAAACGTAGCACATCAATACTACCACATTTATATTTTTGATACATGAGTCAGGAGCCATTTTTTTTTTTATGATCCCATGGTTCATCTGAAGACTAGATTGACCATGAGATTTTTCAACGAAATCAAATTTCGACGAAAACTGTCCAAATGCTGTGTTAGAAGCAACGCTAAAACGAAAGACTTAGGCGCGAAACCTTTAAACTTTGTTTCCGCCTTTTCGGCGACAGCACGCAGAACTTTGAATCAATTACAAACTTTTATTCGGTTTACCTCATTCTTGGCTGGACGACGTAATCAATGACGCAATTTTAATTTGACACTGTAAAAATGAAAAATTTACGGGATTTAATATTGATGTAATTTAGTCGGCATTCCATCTTGAACAAGTATTTCATTAAATCTCTATAAATATGCTAATTCGTATGCATGTGCGAGGCTCACACTACCACATCGAAATCCGCCCATGGATCAAACATTCTCTCAATATTACTGCTGTGATTAGATTGTAAATTAAGCACATTAAATTAATTATCAGAGTCTCATGATTTATTGTAAAATTATTGAAATATTCCCGTGTATTACGTTATTTTTTCCGTTTCGAAAAAATTGACTCATACACACTGCTGGAATGAACTTTGGAATTATGTCCGCGTGATTTAACAGGAGCCAAAATATTGTAACATGTGTTGCCACTTCCCATCCTGGTTGACTGCGTTGCACACGCCGTGCAAAGATCTCACCCGAACTACCTAATACGCGCTCATATTTCACCCCGAAAAATTCTTTTTAGTGTACTTCCCCTTTCCTTGTTATACTTTTTATATTTGATAACTTAGTTCATTGTGCATACCATTCAACAGTTTTTATTTCATCCTGTAATGTGCCACCGTGTGAACTCGTTGAGGTGTTGAGGGATAGTTAAAAAATGGCACGAATCTTGAAAACAACTACGAGAATAGCAAAATATTTTGTGGTATTTTGAGCACTAATATTTCGGTTAATTTTCCTAATTATACAAAAATGCCTCCTTTGAATGGAAAAAAAATTTACTCCTCGAATCTTTGGAATTAGAATTATGTGCGTTTTGAACATCCTACATTCCCTGTTGCTATATCAGAATAACTGACTTTTCTGTATAGGCTCATTAATCTGCATTTTTGTTTTAAACTTAATTAAAAGTACTTACGAAAAATCAAAAATTCTCTTTCTTAAAATATTTTCGCTTTTTAATCTGTGGTGAAAATATAGTGATCTAATCGCCATAGAAAGATGTAAATTAGCATTTTTGATGCGAAATTTGTTATGTCAATTTTTTTATGCAAATGCCCAACTATAAGACATCGTCTTTGTTAATATTTAGTATGACATTTAAAATATACCTTACGGCCAAGGTCAAGTCTGGTGATTAACGATGTACACCTTGCGTGCTTTTGAACCGGATGAAAAACGATAAAAAAATCTTCGCTGTTTCGAATGGAAAAACGAACACCGTTCGTCTGAAATTATAGTGGACTTAAAGAAGATAGTAAAAGTAAAAAAAAGTTACATTTCAGATTTCTGTTTTCGATTTCGCAGACCACTCAGTAAATGTTGCTAACGAATTCACACAAATGTTTAACAAAATATTTCGAAGAATTGTTCTAAGACTTTTTCATTGTTATTGGAACGTTTTTAACAAGTTAAGTTTTCTTTTTTGTTCTAAATATGTAGATATGATTGAAATGAAATCACAGTCGGCCTTATTGAAAAACCCTTTTTTTATGGTGAGATAATTTTTCATTCATTGAATTTATTAATTTTCATAATATGCTTAGTGCTTACATAGCTCGATTCACGCTGAATTGTAACAGTTTTGCAATGTTTTGACAATAAATTGCTCATTTGTTATTAAGATATGCGCAAGACAATGGCGCAAATTTATAAGATGCTCATTTCATTAGTTTCACAGTCGATGTAATTAATTGTGCTGGTGCAATAAATAACTCCGAAGCAGGAGAAGATGAAATCAAGTAATTATATGTGCATATATTCCATCAATAATAGTTTTACGCATGAAACTGATGTGCATGCATTGATTGGCATAAAATACGTACAGTAAACGGGTTGCATTAGCCATAAACAGCTACAAAAAATTTTTCATCTGTCGACATTTTAATCGAAACCTAAGTTCTTCTGCTTGATTGCTTTGAAACTCAATTAATAATAACTAATCATAGTGCTAACAGTATAATCTCCACTAAATAATGTGCATACGTAACTGGCGAGCCATGCTCACTTATGACCGGCAAAGACTGAACGTTGCACATTGCTAAAGAACCACGAATAATTCCCATTTCGATTAGTAATTAACTGATCATCGGGAAGCGCGATACTTCTGAATATTAAATAATGTCCGATTTGAATATTCGTTTAAGAAAACATGCAGACTGCCTGCAGTGCTTGCATTGGGGTCAAAAAGATTCATTATTTCCCCCTCATTAATAACATCGATATCCTGCAACTGTTGCCATCAAATCTTTCCCCGTTTACTGCGATTCGCGACCAAAATACTTTTCTTCTACATTGCCTATTTATGAATATTAGAATCGCAAGAAAACTAATCAAAATGTCCATTTCTGAAAGTGTCTGCCCCGATTATCTTAATATCGATCAAGTCTTATATTGTTTTTCAAAACTGACATTCCTATACAAGGCCATTGCGTGAGAGGATATGAAAATAAATGCATTTACTTGTTGCACCCCTTTCGGACGAAACACAAATGCAGTTTGCTCACCTGTCGGTGTCAACAATTTTGCTTTATTGCTACATAACAATAAAACTAACACTTAGCAAAAAGGCTAACGAGTCAATCGACCAAAAACATAAAGGAGTAGTGAAATTGAAACCCGAGTGGTCGGACCTCAAGCATTTGTTGAGCAAAGGGCGTAGATTGAATACAGTGATTATCACTACAACTGAACCCAGAAACCATTCGAGCAAAAAGGATTGAATTACATCACGGCATTGATTATAGTTGAGAGCAAGATAATAAAGATCTGGCATCAATCATTTTTTTTTATTTTCCTTTGGTGAAACCAGCAAACTTCAACACATCGAATTGTTTTGTTACAAATACAAAATTACAACGGAAAGTGAACATTCCGAATTGTTAAGAATTATTAGTTATGAAATGCATTCACAAAATAACCAGTTGCACTAATGCGAACCCTTCATCAGGCGGAACTATAATACCGCCGCGAAATTATCAGGGGTGGCTGTCGGCTAAACCAACTTTTTGTATAAATAAATTGCGATACGACTTCTTTTTATGAAACGATGGACGAGGGTTGAGGGTTAAAGGTTGAAGCGGCTTCCACCAGTCCACTGATTTTCTTTCTCGAATAACCCCTTCTTGTGAACGGTGTCAAAATTTTAGATTTCCCTAAAAAAAGTGTCGACGAAGGACTAAGGAGGAAGGAAGCTTTTTTTTTAACCGATACCTTTCGATGCCCAGAGCACCGACTTTGAGGAAGGGTTTTCCTGCTTCACTGCAAAATGCTCTTCTTTGAAAGGTTTCGCAATAAACTTCAGCGGTGGAGTATACAGTACGAAATGTCTGGTTCTTCCCGAGAATTCCTCATAATACTGTACATCCGAAGACAATTGTATTTAAACATTTATAGCCGTCAGTCAGGGGCAGGGGTTGGCGCACTCTGAATTGCTCGTTACTGTGGCAGCAATTCTCATTGTTTCGGACTTAATTCGCGTTTATCTTTTCGTCGAACACATGAACAATTGGTACGAATCCGATACGTTCATTGCTTCTTTGTTTTGCGATAAGCACTCTTGGTAGGTATAATTTTATTACGGGGATCCATTAAACGTGAGTATTACTGTAGTTTTAGTTGCATATTCGAGCAGAAAAGAGATCGGATCCAGGGCGGAGAAATGTGATGGTAAAAGAAATTCTAAATAAATGTACATAAATGTACGCTCCTCTTAATTTTTATGCAAGTGGACGCAAATCAAATTCGAAATGGACAAGGACAATGGACAAGGTGTACAAATCGTTAGAATTGTTTTTTAAGCATAGTTGGTAAACAGGATCTATACATATCAAAATGTTACCAAATAATACCCAAAGAAGCAAAAATGAACTTTGATTTTAACATCATTTTATATAACATCCAAGAGGTTCTGAATGATGTGACCACCATTGCTGAAATGTACTGTTCCAGGATCGCGTTCCTATTGTATTTACAAATACATATTATAATGCTGACAAAAGTATACGTGCTGGAGGCAAAACACTTTTTTACAGTTTATTCCGTAATTAGTAGACACATGTAAAAGGCAATTTTCTCACCTTTAAACAAGCACAAAAGCAACAATGTAAACCGAGTTTCACACGCTTCGATTGAACTAATAACAAAGTACAGAGCAGTGCAAAACGCGATGGTAGTCCTGCGAGGAATGTGTTCGCGTTCGCCGCAGGATACACCCCTGTAGCACTTCGATTCGGGAGAGCAACATTTGTTCTAGGATTGTGCAAAATTAGTTCAATGCATTTGTCGCTTCCGGTTGAAGCTCCCGCTGCGGCGCTTCACGCTTATTGTTGCGATTGAACGTGGATCGCCACAAGCCGCCACGGAGCCACCAAAGAAGCCCAAAGAGCACTTGCCTGATTAATGGGATTGATATTAGAGCAGTAATTGCATACATGAGCGGGCAATCCGGGCGCATAGAACCGCGGACGTGAAATATCGCGAGTTAAACGGAGAGCTCAAAATCATTTAAAGAAGGTTAAACACACGATCAATCACCGACAAATGAGTTGCTGTTGGTGGTTATGAAGCTCGTCTCGCACTTCGGCTGGGCAGCGTGATTGATGTCTATGGCTAATGCACTGGCCACTTCCAAGCAGGAGAAAAGCGCAATGGAAGGTGAGCCAGGAAACTCTTCCGCGAGCCTTTAATTACCATTCGAGGCCTTCTTTTTGTGCTCGAATTCAGTCCAAAATTACAGTCCCATGAACCGCAAGTACACGGTGTAACCTGGATGCAATTGAAAAGAAACCGAGCACAAGAATGGATCGAAGAGAGCCCATGCGGGGCAGGACGAGCCCACTGACCAACTCGAGAAAACCCTTTTTCGTGCGAACATTTGTCTTGGCCGGGGAACAAAAAAAATATGATAAAGAAATGAGGACGCAGCAAGGGAACATTGAGCAACAAATACAATCACGGCTCCAAGGGATCAGCATGTGAGTACGGTCGAAGTGAAAACAAAAGGGGATTTTTTGTGAGGCCTTCGCTTGCACGGCATTGTCACTATTGTACGTCTTAGTTGGACATCTCGCCTGCTCCTTGTCCAATTTAATATGCTCATAATGGCGAGTAAACGAACAATTATTCAATGGGAAAAGGGATGAGGTACGCTCAGAGATAGAGAAGAGCCGCGATTAAATAAATTCAAATTACGAATGAGGAAAGAAGGCTCAATCGGCGCTCATATTTGGGACTTATCTCGGACCACGTCCACTGGATGTTGCTTCAGGTAACATAGGAATAAAAAACACGCTTTTTTAAAGGATTACGTTTTTTTCCTTTTCTATTGGTGGTTGTGTACATCTATGTATTTTCCGTTTGAATGCCAATCGTAATTGTATTGGGAAATAATGAAAAGAAAATATTCGTTACTTCGGCACACAGCAACGTAACAAGAAACCACTCAACTGTTGTTTAACTAACTATGACCATTGACAAATTACCTTTGTAATAATAAAGGTAATAATTTACTTAACAATTCACCAGATGAAATGAAAAAACAAAAATATTCTTAATAATTTCTTATAAAAAATTCATCCATAAAGTATGAATTTGGTTTTATGTACTAATAACCGCCATAAAAATGTGTCAATGACGATTATTGTAATTGATTCCATCGCCAAATTGTGCTGTAGTTCTGGATGCGTGATTTTGTGAAAAATGTGTGTTTTCAAAACTAGCAAAGTTCGCCTTTTTTTGTTGTATTTTTTTGTGGAAAGGTGTTTTTGTTTTAGAAAATATTGTCGAATCTGCAAGTGTGCTCAAGGAGTAATCGTAAAAATGTTAGTTTTCGACGGAATTTCATTACCGTATTCCATCACTTAGCCAATCCGAGTAGGCTAGTGAAAATGTGCTGCTGGTATCCAGTTTAATGCCGAAAAAGAGTATTTTTTAGGAGCCAGAAAAAGAACACACTCACAAACACTTAACTGCTTACAACGTAAACATAATCTTGAATTTCACTTGTGGTCACATCTCACTGTTGAACAATACCAGGCCTGATTACGACCGAATTGAGGAGAATAAAAAGCCACCTGCTATCAAAACAATAATCTGAGGCGATAATTAGGGCAAGCGGATAAAATAGGTTCCATTCTGAGCGGAGTAAAACCTGAACCGATCTTGTAAAACTTGAATTTGAAAACAAGTTTTCAAAACAGAACTCTCCACACTTTTTTATTCATTCACTGGAAGACACTCTGAACTGCACGGCGATGATGTGGCGATGCGCAAACTACAATTAAAAAACAGTGTCCAACTGGGATGCTTATCAAACTGACTAAACACGATTGAAAAACCAATTTCAGTTCAAACGGAACAAAACCTTCTTCGTTCGTACATCGGGCTCAAAATTTGGCGCACTCGCACTCAAAAACACTGAAGACGGTGATCCAGGTGATCGTGTAATTTGCGTCCACTAGTCCGCAATTGTAATTGGTACCTGTAATGGGGATACCTTCTTCGTCTTATGAGTTGCTGATATCAACTGAAAACAACTTCGAAATTTTCATATACCCGGAGTGACCAAATGAGGCGACTTCTCTTCTCGGCTCGATCGCCAGGCAGAAGCAGTACTTCATGGCACTGATACAATGATCCTTGACTGCGTACATTCTACCTTCCCCGGCGTGTATGCGCCGTGTTTACCTGTGAGGAAATGAACCCCTTCGGTGGACTTCAGATGCTCTTGCCGATGCTGCATCTGGACACTGCCATTATTGCTGTGATTGCCATAAAGGTATTATATTTCTTTTCTACCTGTTGGGGCATATTTTTTTGGTATCAATTCTTCCTCTTGCTCAACTGAAAAATCAGAGATCAATCCAATACACGTCGTTTCTGCGCAATCATACTAATCCCGGCACTGGAAAGGAATTTTCATTTTATGCAGTGTCGTTCCGTTGCATTTCTCTGTTCTCGTTAGTAATAATGTCGATTGGACTGCGTAAATGTTATTATTTATTTTTTACAAACAAGTTGCCGGCGATCGACATTTGGTCAAGTCTGTAAAAATAAAAATTCCACTAATCTACAACGATTGTCTCAATACGCCTCATTTCGATTCCATTTTTGACAAAATAGAAAAACCGTTATTTATAAATAACCCTGATTGAAAATGTGATTTATTGTCGTTGGAATCCCATTTCATTGAAATGGTCAGAGGCTGTTGGTAGTATGTGTAACAAAAATCTTCGAGTGCAAAGGGTTAATTACATAAGATATGTTTCCAATTTGATTACTTTTATGGAAAAGAGAGCGGCTTTTGAGGTCTTTATTTTGAAAGTAAACTTGCACAGCATTAAGGTAAAATTCGATTTTATCGGTCATTACAAATCGCCCCAGAAATTTGTGATTGTGGACCGCATTCGAAGACGATATTCTTCAGTTCCCATAAATTTAGCGCGTCATCTTTTAAATTTCCAACTCTCAGCGAGATCACGAAATCGTAAGCGTCGCAAATATACATATATCTATAAGTATATAGTATGTGCACGCCAAGCCACTGCGTCTGCAGGCTGCTCCAAGGTCTTAATTTTGATTGCAAAAAGAATAATTATTATCATTGAACAATTAAGTTTCGCTCAAGAAAACTAAAAGGAGCTACAAAAATGTCCAATTTGAGTTGTTGTGCATAACGATGGCGTTGACTCTTTTTTGTGGTGTTCCGAGTAGCGAGTAGTAATGTTATGTGAGTATCGTACGCGGATGAACACTGGCACTGCTTAAGCACAATACATCGCTGTTTGCTCGTAAAAATGCAACGAGAACGAGCAATATAAATTCACCTTGCAGATGACTTCTTCAATTTAAGAATCCCACAATTTACTATACTATATGTTTCCCAAGACTTACTCATCCTCCGGAAAATAAACATATCGAAGAAATTCCTTTGTTAAAGGATATAAAGAGACATAATTATTCTAAAAACATCAATTTTTGAATTGGAGTTGTTACAAAGGGTTTTATTTTTCCGTAAAAAATTAACTAATTAAAGTATTTTTTCGGAGATTACAACTCATCGGAGTCGATTTTATCAAGCTTGTAACGTAATCTGTATTTTTAGCAGGTCTCTTTTTTTTGCTAAACTTAATAAAAAACAACACTGTCGAGAGGTGAATTCTTTGAAGGTTAATAAATTAATTTGATTTTTATTCAAGGAACGAAGCGATAAGTTTTACTTTCGACGCTGTTTGTGTGCACCTGAGAGAAGATTCACGTCGCAATAAAATTCAAATTGATTAAATCTAGCAAAACGTTCAGCTAAGGTGAACAATTTTATTCAAACGTAGCGAAATGTTAATTGAGAATATATTAATATATAAAATCAGTAAATGTTTTATTGTACACTAGCAAATGTTAAACCATTCGAAGATGATTTCCAAGTAACATGATTTGATCATTCATCTGTCATTCTGTATTTATTCAAATACAAAGACTAATATTACTTTATGAAACTATTAACATAAAATAAATATTTAATATTCATATTTAACTAGAAAAGGGAATTCATACTTTGATGAAAATCGCAATTTCAGTGTATCTCAAATTAGTCAGGAATGTGAAAGTTATGAAAAGGGAATGTAGTAAGGTCCATCCTAGTACTTGGCATCGACTTGTAGTTTTCCCAGTTGGCCCAGATTGTACTTTTACCATACATTTCAATTTTGGAGATTGGCCAACGTTCTGTGTAATTATTCGATCCAATTACATCATCGTCTGGCGATGCTGGAATTTAAGTCTCAGTGAAAGGGCCGCATCGTTCGGCCATTCAAGTCAAAATGACCTCCTCCCTTGCACCAATAAATTTGGTCCTGATTCCAATATGCGCAAAATTACAATCATAAGTTTTTTTCTGATAATTAGGTTCAATGACAAACTCTACATACGTCATACATACTGCGGACGACTGCATAAAACGAATAAATTTTTAAACCCATCGAAAGGAAAATGGCAAATTCTGTCCGGCTGCAGCCAACAACGGAACTTAATGCAACGACCCAACAACCCAACATCCCTGAAACAAACCTAACTTATGAAAATTTCACTCGTAAATTGCTTCCTGTGATAAATCTACAAGTGCTTGATACCTGACTGTAATTAATTAATGTGATATTGTTAGGCGTCGACCAGACTGCCCAACCCCGCCATTTTACTGGACCGCTGCCCACGTGTGAGCAAATTACGTGATTGGTTATAATTGATCTATTTATTCGATAGTTTTCTTGCCATTAGGTTTATAGGCTACTTCGAAATTCACCTGGCTACATTAATTAAATCTCGAAAAGCTCAAACACAATTCTAATAAATGCAGTTCTTAAACTTCGGGAATTAAATGGCGGCCTCGGTATCTGCATCGAACCTGCAGTATTAAAAATGGTTTTAATTCGGCTGCTACTGGAAATTGATTTATCCTGTGCTGCTCGATACCTGCAGCTTCATTTAATGTTTATTCGTACATTGTTTGCAGCGTTGCCGATCGCGGACACAGTTGTGGCAGTTAACGGTACTTAATGCATCAAGACGTTGTTTTCCTGTTCATTTTTGCTACCTGCAAAATTCTTATTTGCTGCAGTTTTGTTTACAATGCCAATGTATTGCTTGTCTTTTGTTCCTATAAATGCAGAATTTTCTCTTTTTTAGCATTAAAATTTGCATAAAATTTTGGTACATCAACTATTTACTGTGCGATTTTGTGAATCTAAAATGAGCCATCAACTTAATGCTGCAATGTTAAGACGGGTTCAGGAAAATAAATTAACTAGTGGCAGCGAAAGTGTTAAGTACGCCGATCTGGGATAATAATGATTTTACGATTTTATGCACATATTTTATGGATGATTTTTAATAGGAGAAAATCAGGTCCTCATCGATTCCGTGATATTTCAAGAAGTTTTCGTGAAACCACCACTATCAGTAAACATTTATGACGATGTGTAATGTTCAAATAATATTGTCAAAAAGACTAAGCTAATTCGGTTAATGTCGAAGCGGCCATCATTTCAAAAATTCTTATTTCCGGAATGGCCTTGCATCTTTTTACGTACGTGTCTTATTTTTGCACTAACGTCGCTGACATTCCAAGAAGCAGGTCTTGTTGCAAGCAGTTCAACAGCAAATCGATTAATTAATGCACAATTCAAAGTTTGAATTCACCTTGGAAATCGCCGGCAAATGCAAAAGGATTATCTAAACTAAAGCGTGCTTGAAAACTGCAACGAAACTGCTCCATACCCACTCCGCTCAATTTTAATTTCACTTTAATGGCCGCCTAATTATTATTTATTGAGTCGCACAATAGCCGAACCAATTTTCCGTGTTGTTAACGGCTGCGAAAATTCATAACGAGCAATTGCTACTATGATCCCAGCGCCTAAGTGCATTTGGTGGACCTCGTCATGGTCGCAGATTACTAAGGTTATGCCGTAAGTGCCAGAATTTGCGGTATGTGGCGACGCGAGGTACGGATCGCGGCATATCACTGCAGTCTCTAGAAGCTAAATATGACACCTGCATCTGGACACCCAGAAAATTCAACCAATCAGGGAAATCGAAAAAATTACCACGCTGAAATATATGGCGCAACATTTTATATCTTGTTTGATTTATTAAGGTCGCGCTGTTGTTACGGTATCGGCGGTGGTGAACTGCACCGGCCACCATAAGAAGTTCTGCCTATCGGTTTCTTCATATTGTTCAAGATCCTAGTGCAATAAGGGTATGCAGCTGTTTGTATGATTTATGCTTTTATTTCTTTTGTGGCCGAACGGCTTAGAGCACCAACACACAAACGGTAAGCATCAGCCCGCCACAGCCGCAGGGCGCAGGTGAGTATCAGCGTCGTGTTTTGTAACACCACCGCGACGATTGTTTCGCTAATATCCGTGCGCGAGGTGAGATTCGCCAAATGTCCACTCCATCGACGATCGTTAATCCATGGCATTCCCAACTTAAGTGCGCAGTCTAAGTAGAATTTATTATAATGGCGATTGCACAAGTTTCACTTGTAAGCTAAATATCACTTCGATATTTTCCTTATTTTAGGAATTTTCAGAATTACACGAAGCATCGTCTGCGTTTTTCCCGTAAAATTAAAATACATAAGAATCGAAGTGTTCTTTTTTATATCATATTAAACTGATTATTTCGGTGCCACCCAAAGCAAATGATGACCAGAGACAAATCTTAAATTTAAAAAATTATTTTATGTACGTAAATATCCGTTCGCGATTGCGACAGCGAATAAGAAATTAAACGAAGAGCATTCGCAAGCGAGGAAGTGCGTTCGAGTATTAGCGGTAAGCTGCGGTAATTTATGAACTTTTTAGCTGTGACCTTTCGCACCTGCTCGTAAAACGCACCATCATTTGCACATTGTGCTCGGTTCGACTCCGAAAGCCCAGGTTTAATACCTCGCGAATTATCCGATACTTGACCCGGATGTGCACCGAGCCTACACATCGCCAAACAGCATATCGCGGCTGCTGCATCGGTTGTCACAGTGTTCGCAGAACTTTTGAACCACAGATTAGTATTTCCAGTAAAACCGGAGCTAGTCTCCACTTTGCTCCAAAATGAGAGGGCGAAGAAATTTACTGGAACCTATAATTTCGGAGTGCTAGGGTGTCCCGTGAAGGGATGCATGCGAAAAGTTTCAGTCCTTATGTCAACTCAATACTCCTCGATACCGCCAGGAGCGGCTCTGCGCGGTTATTTATGGCCCTCTCAGACTGTTCGGGCTGACCATAACTTCGCGGAGTCATAAATCAATCCTTGTTTGCATTTCGCTGAAGACTTTTGCAACAGTGCAGTGCAGTGGCTAAAACTTGACTAATTTTTGTGAGTTCAATGCATTTTATGGCGTTCGATGTACTTGCGATGGATGCTGACTGTGAAGTCCCCATTGCATCGCATCGTCCTTCGAGAATGCATGAAATTTGTATGATTACTTCCATTCCACACTAAGACAATTGCTCTAATCATGAATTTTTCAATTAATTAAATAATACATGTTCTAAATAAAAGGGTGGTCACTGGACAATGGTAATTAATAATATTCTTAAAGCAATTATTTTATAATTAATAGTATTATTTTGGAAGAGTAATTCAAGGAGCTCTTGGGCGCCTGCTGTGCAAATGTTACAGTGATACATTTTAATGAGGCCGGTGGCTTCAAGGTGCAAACCTCTTCCTAGGCTCTCCCAATATTTTCTGAGGGTGCAATTAATAACATGCATGCGATGCATGACCGCCGTAATAAGTCGTTGGCTGCTAGGATATCTGCCAACCCACTAGGTCCAGGTTATTAGAACATGACTGTGGTATGTTTGCCGTCAACTAAAAACGGTTTATGAAAGCTGCAGTTTGCAATTCAGCGCGATAAGTAAGTGATTCTGATGTGCACTCGCTGCGTGAAATGCCTTCTTTATAGTCATCGCAAAATTGGCTCAAGAAATTCAATCAGCAAGCAACAAATTATGTTTCTTATCGCACTGACCGTAATCGCGGCCTCACTTCCTCCTAATTCGCACTAATTTACAAGATACGACATATCGGGAATTAATCTAGCGAAACCGTTAAACTGAGTTGTGAAATTTCGCCCATAAATAATTTCATTTTATTTCCTCAATAACAGTATATCGAGGAGTGCAGATAACACGAATCCAAAGTCGCATAGCCCGCGGAGGATACCCAGTCAAGCACATGGACCACCTTTGTAATGGGTTGGCTGGCCTAGAACTTGCCCGTAGAGCGCGGCTCAGGACAGTTTCTGGAGAGATGGCCTCTGTCCGGTTTTAGATCACATCGAGGACTAAATCCAAAGTTTCCCGACGATGGCGGCTGATTTCTTATCGCCATCAGAGCATGTCTAACTTCAGAATTCCACAAAACCCTGGTGCGATCTTATGTTTGATCGCCATAATCTCCGAATCTTTCGCTGACTCTGAGACTGCATTCAGTCAGTGCAATGGTAGAATTAATTCAATCACCTTCAATTTGTTGTAAAACTGAGAGCTTATATTACAAGTGTGTTGTTGTGCAATTAGCACCATTGCGTTGATATTTATGGCACGAAGTTGTTTCCAGTAGCAAAAATTGTTAGTTAGTTTTGAGAAACATTCGAGATACTCACAAGATTTCCACCTCCATTTGTAGTTGAAAATTGTCAATAAAATAGCGGAGCTTTTTCGTATCCGTCCGTTTGATAATCTGGCTAATGACTAGGAAATTGAAAAGAGAAATACATTTGTCGATTACTATCGCCGCACCCGAGTCGCTTTCGTCCGGCATAGATTTGACGCAAAATATAAAGCAAGCTCGGCCCACCTCTGCGCCATAGTAACATCGGGAGCTATAGGAATATACTACAGACCGGGGGCAACAGAAATCTTAAGCTAGTTAAGTGCAGCACACTCCTTATCTGGCAATGGAAAGAAAAGAAAAGGCCCCTCTAACAAGGCCCATTAGTAAACACCTCTTCCAGATGCACCTTGTCCCAGCCACCATGCCACCTTGCTAAGTCATTTGAATCGAGATAAATCAGAGAGTTCTATCCAGAAAACATTTTAATTTATAATATCCAACGGAGTCGAGATGAAGATGGCCGTACGTGGATGGTGGTACCACCGGCCACCGACTTCCTACATGCAGTTAACAATCCGACACACCTGCATACAAACATTCGTTCGTTGGCATTGCTTCCGTGCCGGCAGGTTTATCTCCAGGTTTGTGGAAGGCGTCATTCTAGATTTTCAAATTATACGCATATTCAAGCAGAAAAACGGTAAATAGTTAACGGTAGGTATTGCAAAAAATTACTACATATAACCCCCCACCGAAATCCGACAGATATCTGAAAGAATTGAATAGAGCTCTTAATTCGAAATTACATTCCAATAGTGTTCAATTTGCGGTGCATATCTAGCATAATTTCCTGTGCAGTTTTTTAACCACAGTTTAACTTTCCCCTCTTGTTGCTCGTGCACAAGGAAGTAACAAGTGTTTCAAGGCGGCGCGGAGGGTACGGGTAGAAGATATTGTATACGAAAATCACAAGTTCATTTTATCATACTTCCAGCTCCCAAGGGCATCCCTAGTTTAATTTGTTGTATATTAATTTTAATGCATAGTTGGTTTTTCATAATCACCACAAACTGCATACCACAAGTCAATAAATAATCTGCGCAAAGTGCATTTTGATAATGAGTCAAATTTGAAGTTATCGCTTGGTCATATCGATTAATTTCGACTATGCTCGCGCATTTTCGACTTCGAATTAAGTATGTTTACCATTCAACGGAGTTAGAACTGAAATTTAACTGACGATAGCTATAAAAAATCCCACTTGCCAGGTTCCTATAAGATTTAAATTGCACACGCCTCGAGCGCTTGGCCAACTGTAATGCACCTCGTTACTTTTTGGGTTACACACTACACAGCCGAAGCGCGTCCACACGGCCTTTTTGTTTAGTTAATTTCGCAAATCAATTTGATACGTGTACAATATGAACAATGTTTCCACTTACCTTTGCATTTGACCTTGGACGCCCTGAGGTAGGGACTCTGACACAATGAATACCGCTTGTCCGCCCGCCTGGGAAGTTGTGGCTGAGGATGCATACTGCAAGCCACCCTGCACAACCACTTGCCCTTCAGTCACTAAGCCCCCCAGGTCAGCGTTGGAGTATATCTCGAGACCTTTCTGGTCGGTGGTTGTCGTGTAGATCACAGTTTTGTTATCCTCAGTTTGGTAGATGAGGTCTATCTGAGGTTTTTCATACACATTTCCTACGATCTTGGAGTGCTCGTTCATGTTGGCAGTGCCTTTCTCGTACATGAGGTCCTTTGTGTCGCCGTGCGTGTAAATTATTTGATTCGACTTTTTGGGGTCATTGTAGATGTTGACAACATCGCCATTTTTCTGTTGGTTTCCAACATCGTCTTCCGGCTGGCTATACTGCAGCACTGAAGCGTCGAGAGGAGCTGTTTGATAAATGCCGTTGTCAGTGCTGATCTTGTGAGTCTGAGCGTATATAGAAGGATTATCATTGGGCAAGAGTTTGGATGGATCACTGACAATGCGAGTCAGGATGTGTTCACCCGCTTCATTCCGCGATAAAATGTGGTGCTCTCCGTTAATGATCTCGCGACTGATGATCTGCTGCTGTTCGCCATTCGGGCCGACCACTCGAAAGATTTGATTTTCATCAACTTCGATCTTTGTCAGGAGATGGTGCGGTTGTTGTGTGCTCGATGGCGAACTGGAGGCTGCCGAGGCAGAGTGCAAGTGGTCGTGGGTCAAGCGAGCATCTATCACGTGGTCCTGGGACTGCAGGACATCCACCTTGGGATTGTCATAAATAAATACAGTGTCCTTATCGTACATTTTCGACTCAGTGTGCAAATCGAGCACATTCACATTCGTCATAGTGGCTAACTCTGGCTGAGGACTGTCCGGTGATCTATGAACTGAATGCGGCGACAAAATTTCACTCTTGGTCAGCATTGTCGGCAATCCATTACTTGGCCCCGAGGGAGAGGCGGCGTTATGTGGCGAGGACGGAGAGTGTTGGTTCTGATGCTGCAAATGCATTGCATTTGACGGTATATCTGATCCTTGTGATGGTGATGACATCTTCAATTTTTTATTCTTTTTAAATTACTTTATCCTAGAACTTCTTAAATTGCACTGATGTTTTGTCTCTTGGAGAACTTTCGTCAAACTTAATCTTTCAAATAATATCAAAGTTCTAATCACTATATGGCTTTTAAAAAATGATTATTTTATTTGAGTATTTTCAGAATATGATGTTTGTGGTTGCTAATGGCACTATGACTTAAATTAAGTATGTAATCACTTTCTTAATTTTTTTTTAATTTTCAGTATAATAGTACTTGTACTTTATGTGGAATTTAAGACTCTACCAAGGTATTTTGTTCCCAACTCTGGAAGTTAGAATATCTCTTCAGCACTAATGGGAATACGGCGACATCTGTAATTGGAAGAAAATATATTTTTTATTTATTTGCCATAAAAACTGCTTATAATGCATATTATGTACCTAATATAAAAACAAAAAACTACCGTGATTGTATGTTTATCAAGTCATTTTTTGTTGTCTTTTTTCAAATTTTTTATTAGAGTTAACTAATCGAATTTGCGTTCATATTTAATATTTGCACGAATCCCCAAAAAATATACTCATAAATTATTTTCTGCTGCAATGTATCTCTTTCGTATTTCGCCTTGATTAACACTAATAAATAACACCTTTCAGCTGCAATCACTTTTGTGAAAAACGGTGCTTCAAATCAGGGGGAACGGGGAACCACCGTATTGCTTATGGGATGCTCGAAATTATTAAACATGGCGCAACGGTTCATCTGAGAGAGTCAAACCCAAGTATCAAGATGATCAGGAGAAATTCGCTTCTGATAAATGGCTTTGCGTGGTTGGACGCGCTGTTGCCTGTTGGTCACATTGATGAACCTTTCGAGAGTTGCGACGGGAAAGATTTGTGGAGGAACTGACTGAAAGCAGCTCATGCGCATAACAGCATATTCCCCGCAGCTGCGTATCGATGAGCTTTCTCACAATCAGCACGTGAAGTTTTCCAGTGATTTTGCGGGTTTCCCCGGAAATTATTGAAAAGTTGGTAGTCCAATGTTTTGTTGTAATATTTCCAAATAAGAGCTATCAACATTCTGAGATGACGGGGACATTACCTCGTTTTCAATTTTCCACACAACTGTAATTAAGTTGTGATAAATGGCGCCTCAGACTTACTGGTGAACGGCCATCTGGCCTGCGGCTACTTTAAATAATGGTTGGGTCTCAAGGTCAGAAAATGCCTGCAAGGTACAATTTTATTGTACTACCTTATCTCCAGTGGAATAATGAAATCAGCTAAGCTAAGGTTCTGTTTAATAATTTATTAATAGCGGTTGTCATAATTGCTTTCATAGCAAACGCCGCAGCACGAAAACACTCATAATATAGATAAAGATTTTTCTAAGCTATTTCGCCCCTGTGTAATAAACCATTTGCTCAGATGACATGATGTTCTACGTAATCAGGTTTTGCCAAACATTTACATTTAATTTCCATTTTTAATTCCACTCTGAATGTACATAAATACGAAAACTTCACCTTTGTTCAGTAACATAAACTTTGCTCATGCTCAAAAAGTTGGATATGAGAACAACTGTTCATCAGCGTTTGATGGTGTTCATTGGAGCAGAGCTACAGTTTCGAATGAATGTCACAATCGGTTTTTCTTCGTCATTTTGGTACGCGGTAAATGTCTATCTTTACTATATAAGAATAGGAAGCATTCGCCAAAACAAATTAATCCTTGGTTTTGAAGCGGTAAAATCGGCAATTAAGAGCAATTACGGGAAACAGTGCGCTTAGCAGATAGTAACTTTCTTCCCTGTGTTGGAAATGAGCTCGAACAGTCAATAGTTTGATATATAAATTGATTTCAATCGCTAAAATCAATTTCACCACTGTAAGAATTTGTAAAAGCATTGCATGTAATATTGTAATATTTATCGAAAGATATAATTATTTTATTGGTTCGATAGCACTCAGCAATGAAATTTATTTTGTTATTTAATAACAAGGAGACAGTCATTTGTGTATAGTGCCAAGCTAATTCAAAAGTAAAAATTGTATTGCAATTGAAGTCAATTACTGTGAGAATGAAATAAAGTGCAGAAAAGTCTGAAAACAAGAATGCGTAAATGACGCAATGTCCCAATCAGTTCACAAACTGTCTTCAAATGAAATGAACAAAACTTATAATAACAGTCAATTACATATAATTTTATGTGTAAACAATTTCCGCGGAAAGAGCGAGACAGAGAGAAATATGTCGAGCATAAAAGCATCTCTGCCCCAATGGCAGGACACAGTTTGCGATGCCAAGGAACCGTTAAACTTCGTTAATCAGATTTAAGAAAACGCTCTCAATATACATACATATTTATAAACATTTTAATATAAAAACCTATTTTCGAAATGTCTCTATACGCCGGACATTGCGTTCAGTGCATGGCGAGTGTGGGCTGGCGAAACGAAGACATTGCGTATGATATTGATGGCTGCCATTGCATGGCACTAAAATTACGTATCAGGAGTGTGTGCACTATTTGCGGTCATAAATTAAGATGAAATTCATATTTTCCTTATTTTGTCCTCGTTCGAGAGGAAACTCAATTTATTATCACTGCAGTTGCGAAGGTGCTCCTCCATTCAGATTTCTAAATTGCCCGCGATTGCAAAGGCGAATGTTATTCGTTGGGGCCACGGCAAATAGGATTACTGCGTTTGAGTTCGTTTATCAAACTACGAATGTCCGGCAGCAGGAGGGCGCTCTGTTTTCTTGCTGTTCTGCGCTTTCGTTTTATGACAGATGAAAATTGCATTTAACTTTCCTAATATCTTTATCTTTTGTGTGTTTTTCAGACAACTGTGCAGTGGCATGGGAACAGGCCAGCGCCCATTACGAACACATTTGCATCATATCCATTCAGAGATATTGCAAAAGGCTTTTGCTTGAATAGTTAATACAATAATAGCAATTACTTGTGATACGCATAGTTTTCTCGATTGTTTTTATACATTTTACTGAGCACAAATTTCTACAAGCGAATTAATATACCAATCATTTTCAAGTACAAGAATTAATGTAGGTACAATAGAACTGTGAATTCTCTGGGACGGGTTTGGGCATGCAAATACATTTTTTAACACTCAGAAGAAACCAGAACACAGAAAATGTAATCTTCAACTACGGAACAATAAATAAAACGAAAATTTAGTAAAATATTAAAATTTGTCGCAATACATTTTTGGGGTTTCACCGTTGAAAGTGTATTGACTGCATTTACGTTGAACAAGAGAACATAAAATAGATAAGTGAAGTTCCACAGAAAGACTTTTTGTGTTATACTAGTATTCGTAACCATTACTCATTTTTCTGATCAGCACTAGTGAAATTGCATGGTACCCCTTCTGCTAGCATTACTAATGTCTAATAAATCATAACCTATCTCAATGTATTGTACACCAAAATTCGGTCAACCAGTTCCGGGCTGTTGCAAATGCAAAATCAGGTTTCCGAAAACAGCGCTATTCAAAGCAATCATCGTTTTGATTCGTCCGGTTCAATACTTACAGAATTCCTGCAAAAGAGTGGAACAAGTAAAAGTGGTCTAACTTCCGATTCACCCACCTATCCAGTTTTCAAATTAGAAAAGAACCTTAGGAGATCATGAAACCAGACTGATCTCTTTCCTCAGAACCAGATAAGATTTCTGCAGGTCTCGGAGCTATCGCGAGGTTCAGCCGGAGCAGGTCTACCTCGTCAATGAATTTCCTCGCGAGGGCACGATCTTTAACATTGCGCCGGAGTCTGAGTGCGCGAGAGTTATGAAATTGGTTTTGTTTACACCAGATGATCGCGCAACTAGTTTTTGTCACGGCGAGTTTAGTTCGGAAGTGAAAGCAGACTCAATGTCAAATTCGCGCACAACAAAACAAAGAGAGGCGGCCACCGAACTGATATGTCCCGTTATCCTGCTCAGACGTAATGACAGCGATTAAGATTGAACGAATGATTTGACGAGAAATGGATCTATTACGGTTTTTCCAACCAAATCACCGAAACGAAAGCGAAATTTGCCAGCTCGAACTGTCATGGCTGCCACTGGATTAAGCCAGTGAATATGCTTAGACGGTTGCTGGCCGCCTCACCTCCTTCCTTGCGAGTTTGAACAACCGACACTTGAACCTGTTAATGGCAGGGGATCAGTTTCACTTACTGCAGTCAATGAATCAAGTTCTCAAAAAGTAAAAACCGCAAACAGGGATGCACGACTGCTGGCAGTAGGTGAAAAAATCAGTTTAGATTTTTTAGTGATTCTGATCTTGTCAGTGCGGTTGCGTCGACTGGAGTTATGCGGCAGACGAATTGACGGCCAGTGCAGCCTTATAAATATGATAGCATCGTTGGTCTGCACTCTGCAGTATATCTAACCGATTTAAACCCACGGTGCTCATAACTATTTCAGGAATATGTACGAAAACATATGATTGTCCAGGTGAGCCCCAATTCAATTATTAGCAAAACAACAAATACATAGTATGTAATTTACTGTAAACTGCAATTGAAATTCGTGCTTACGATAAAAATTAGTTTTTTTAGTAAATTTTATCAATGAATCGTGAAGTAGTAAACATGATTACGAAGTTGATTAGCGACTGCCATGATGAATCTAATTTTCTTCATCGCATAATCGTTCTAGAATATTATCTACATACAGTAATAACTATTAGTATACAGTTATACACCGATTCGAATTGTAGTGAAAAGTACTGGATGGGTGGGTTAAAGCATTGCCCAACTTATAAATACCGGCTCAACTAGTTCTAACAATTCAAATCTTTTGTGCTTACCAGGTTTATATCATAATTTTCGCATTTTTCTTTTAGATTTTATTGCCGACTTTTACCGTCGTGATGAATGAGAATGATCCTCACTCAAGATCACGATTTCGTTCCGAGTCGGCCTTCTGGACTACATTCTCATATTCGCATCCTTCTTCTTGTGTTACTACTAACAAAATCAAAACAAGATTCGGAAGTGGTGCCTGAAAATGATCTGGATCTTGTCACAAAACTTGTTTTTTCAGACTAAAACGGTAATTCCAGGATAACCAGCAACCAGCTCGATCAGATCAAGGATCAGTTAGAACAAGCATATGGTGGTTGTGGAATAACAAGTTTTGAACTCTCTCATATTTTTTAGTGATTTATTTTGTCTGGAACAACCTCTGTTGATGGTAATGATCAGGTCGATCACTTGAATTATACTTGAACCTACCAATCCAGTTCTTTCAATAACAGTGCATACTTGGCTTAGACAAACTATGTATACTCTCACTATGTTGCTGTTTCAGTAAAAGATTATTATAACCTGCCGGTCTTGTTTACATTATGACCAAACTTCTCTAGCGGCAGTTGTGGGTGAACTTTGTAAAGATCACGGTCGAACATCTCATGAGTTTAAGTTATTAGAGTTTAATGGATTCCTCTAGTGTATTTCTAATACTTTTGTAACGCACGTGTATACAAGTTTTGTGCTCTTGTTCCACGGTATGTGAATATAAATTGAAATAAAAAACAAATTTTACAGTGTATTTCCAAATTAATTGTGGAGTTATTGTCATGAAATATAAAAGTTTTTTTATTTACAGTAATTAGGAACTTAATATTTTTTTTTCTTGAACATGAAAATGACTTATTTGCAAATAACTCTCAAAAGAATCCAAAATTAATTACCCAAAAAAAATTCTATTGTTGTCAATTCTAGACTCAAACTAATATAGACAGTTGCAGTGGTGTGTGTATTTATTTAGTTCTCGAAAAGTGAAGAAAACAAAATTTGTGGCAAAATTCACTACTTTTCTTTCTTAATTTCTGTTCTTTATTTAAGGAGATGTGAAAAGCGAAAAAAAATTCTGCATGAAGGAAACGCTAATTGCACGTTACCCGCCTTGTAGATGAAAATTAAGCACGCACATGAAGAAGGTCCAGAGGACGTGAAGTGTTGTTACTCAGATCCGCGTAATCGATCATTGCGGATCGATTATTAACTTAGTTAACGGCATTCAATGACGGAGTGCTGGACCGAACGCTTCACAAGCCACTATTCAGGAATATTCATGAGCAACGAAATTATACTCCCGGCGTGGTCATTATCGGTTCGGTTATTATAATAAAAATTGATAAGCGACCAAAGAGATTGGGATCGTCTAAAAGGAACACGAAGGAAAAAACGTCTTATTATTAACGATCTTCATTGGCACTTAAAATGGCGACGCATTTTTGGTCCGGGTTTCGTTACATCATAACTGAATTTCGTAGCTGTGAGTAAATTTTTGAGAGGTTAAGCTACGCGGTTGCTGGAATATCACGCGAAGATCGGCCAGCAACAACTCTGCTCTTGCTCCCATGAGAGCTCCAGGAAAGGAATTTTCGGAACACTGCTTGTTCTTCTTCTTCTTCTGAGTGTGGTTGCGACTCCTGTCGTATTGAACAAGATCGGCCGCGTTTATTGCATTTGTATGCGTAGCGATAGTTAATATGTTTTTCGATTTTGCTTGTTATCAGTGTTGAACGCTCAGATGTTTTTGGTGCTTTTTGTACCGGAGGCGATGTACCGGGAACGATTAAAGACATTAGCAATAAAGAATTCCGGAAGTTTTTTTCCGCGATTCTTTTACCTCTGCAGTCCAATCATAAGGTCACACATTAAATTTCGTCCGCACCTTTATTTTTATGAACACATTATTTGTGTTCGGTTGGAAGTTTTTTTAATACCTTGGAATATTACTAAATAAGTCACAACTCAATAAAGAAAAAAAAGTATTAGTTTTTTATATCCAAACACCATATGCACATAATATTTAGAATGGCATCGTTTCACGCAATTTAAAATGGAGTAATTGTAGAAATGCGGGTTAAAAACTAGGTACATGCATTGTAAGTAATTACAACAGTTGTGAATTTTTTTCTCTTTTGACATCATTAAAATTTAAAACATATTTTTATATTCAAGCAACTATTGAAATACGCAAAATTACTTAATTGTTGTTGAATCGATTATATATTATTCATAAAATTTAAGCGCAGCAGAAGTAGTTCGCCTGTCATTCACCGCAGCAGCGAATTCAATTACACGGATTATTTCAGGTTCGTCGCCCAAGTCTTTTGTTTTTCTAGGCGTTCGCCTCCAACTATATACACAAATCAATCTTCTCAATAATTAAATGTGCCTGATTTATTGCTAGGGGACAAAACTTAAATCTACATAAATGTATTTTGTCAAACTGAGCCGAATTATTTCTTCAGAATTAGTTGGATAATGTATTTCATGTTAGTTAAGAAATGTCAAAAAAAAAAAAAAACGTACGAACCAAGAAGAAAAGTGTAAATAAAATTACTCGAATCAAAACAGGGATATAAAAACCCAATCAAAAGTTTTACGTTATTTTGGTTAGTAAAATAACATGGCCCTGAATCGGTTTTCTTATTGCACACAGGTAATAATACCTCAGGTATATATCGAACAAGACCGGTCAGCAAAAACTGCTGAAAGACTGTGTGCCTACTCTTCTGCTGAGACATCGCCGTTGGTAAGAATAGTCACGAAGAAAACCAAAGATGGCCAACACACAGGCACAACACCTACGTGCGCGAACCGCTCGCTGGGCCTAAGGTGAAGCACAGCTTGCTTGAGTCATGCTGAATGCTAAGAACGAACAATTCCTCGAAGTAGCAGCGAGCTTGTGTGAGTGTTGCTTAAGTGTTTAAAAGCGAGAGGTTCGTGGCAACAATGCTGAGATATGGCAGGCACTGGCAACCAAATAAAACTCAACGTCTGAAGCAAACGGAAGGCGGTGTGGTTGTGTTAAATCCGAGAAAATCCACATATATTACAAATAAATTTCGTTTCTCATTATATTGAATTTTTATGATAATTACATCTGAATCCCCCAGTGATTTTTTGCCTCGTTTTATTTATTGTCAATGTTTAACGCAGCACTATACTTACATTATTTAGCTCAATTTACAACGCTACAACAGGCGTTTAAAAAGTAATCCTTTAATGAGGCACAAGAACCCGTAATTGCTACATTACAAACAAAACATTTCGGCCTAGGCAGGATCTCAATCACTTCATTTCAAATTTCCAATAATGTGAATTTAATGTTAAGTAAACTTCACTGCAACATGAGGGTAGGCTGATTAATGCCATAACATCTCCCCGATGGAGAAGAAATGGACAACACTTTTGCTAATTTCCAAACACTTAATAATTGCGCACCTTTCCATTGGCACAATTGCAAGATCTCATGCGCATTTTACTTAGTTTTCTCAACACATTAGAAATTCCACTTTGCTTTTCGAGATATTATTGTTCATCTTCCACGAAATTTATTCACCACAAACTTCAACAAACACAAGAAAGAACACAATATGCTTTTTTAGGGTTTTCAATCGAATTTCAACAAATTTTGATTAGGAATCCCTGAAAAGGAGTGTCCCAGCGTTCACTTAATGCAATTTTCTTAATTGTAGTTGCAAAACTCAGTTGGAAAAGTAAAAAAATTACAGAAAAATAACATTTCGTTTGCAATGTACGAAAACTCTGGAGTCAATTTAAGATCACCTAGTGTACAGGTAGACAAATCCAAGATATTGAGAAGAAGAAGACATTTACATTCAAACAGTGGTCGTGAGATAGAGCTGGACACCTATAGTCACATATCGCCCATCTCTGTTTCGCTGAAAATATCGACTGAACGGAAAAAAATGCTCAACACCCGCGGTGGCTATACCTGTAGACTTACAGGTGAATATATTCGCTGCACGATGTTATGCGCATGGCCCGAGCAGCTCGCTCACTTCTTAAAAGCGTTTCGATCTCGCCATGAAAAAACAACGACCCGTTGTAAATGAGTGGCTTTCGGTGTGTTTGTACGCATTTTTGTATTTCGTGGCTGAGAAAAGGAATGCATGGGAGAAATTTCTATGTATGTTACACGAAGGTACATTTGATTCTTGGTCCACTCGGATGCTGCGTGTTGGGGTCGTTATGTGCCATTTACTCCTTCGATGTATATACAGCAAAGAGTGGCTTTTATTTTATTGAGCTAATTATTCTACCCACAACTTTTGATTTTTGTAATACGAGATGAATTGTTGGAAATGGGGAGGTTTGAGAGTGATTCCATCCACTTGGTTGCATTTTTAACTGTTAGCTCCCTTCAAAGGTCATAGAACTAAGCTTAGCGCCCAAAAGAGTACACCGCAGGTATGTTAGAGAAAGGTGAAACACTGCAACAAAGTCTTACAAATACGAGCAACAGGCAGAGCTCTACAGCAGCGTTGTACCCTGGAGGCTTACGCCCGACGATCCACCATGCAAGAAAGAGATTCTATACCCCCCTTATGGGCTCCAGTTCGATGAAAGGAGACACAGACTAAGGTAAGCATAAGCTTACATGATCACCGCATATACTATAGATATACATAGTTTGTGTAATTTAAATACAGTGAGAGAATCAAGATCGCAAAAACAAAAAGGACATAGAAGTCAGATCACCGAAGGCCTTTGGGTAGGTAGACGGATGACGATGGGAGCAGTGGTGGAGCAGGGCACGGCATGACTTTTTGACTTACACATTAACCTTTTAGCAGCCCTGGCTAAAAGGATGTTGCTGAAAAAACTGTAAAAACTGCGGACATTTCTTTTAATGCCCAACTCGGTTGTCAGATGCAAATGCAACCGAAACTTCGACCCTGGAGTATTATGATGGACCACGAATCCGCATTAAGTGGCCATAAAGCAGTTCAAACAAATTTTCCATCAATCAATGCTTGTAGTTTTCAAATACTCATTTAAAAATTTAAATTACTGGTGAGTGGCGAGCTTTCTGCAGCCGCCACTGTGGAGCGTCCAATTTATGGTCGCGCGACGCGGTAATTCTGTCGCCGCAGGGCGAAATGACTTCTCCTCGGCTCGGTGTTCTAGCAGCTCGCCGTGGATCCGAGTTGCTTTTATTTAAACGGCTTCTTGTACCCGATAATTGTGAATTTTTAGGCATTGAACGGACAAGGTAGCATTTTTTATAAACACCCTAAAGATGCTCGCGTACTGCCCTTTCGCTGGAGATGGATCGTGGTAACAGATTAGCATGCCAAAGACTACGACAAGAAATTATTACAGGATCACGTGTAATTAATTTATGCAACAAACAGAGCATGTGTACTTGAACTAAGTTGGAATTGATCGCTGCAGTGGAGATTTTGATTTGGCCTGAGGGGGATCTGCGCGTTTCTATGTCGTGCTCGAGGGGAAATCGAGGGTAATGGAGACATAGGTATGCAATTATAAAAGGTCCAAAAGTTGATTGCATGCGGTGGTGTTGCTGCTGAATGGGAAATTGAAATGAAGCTGCGCAAAAAGGTGATCTTCGATTTCACGGGTAATGCTATACAGCAACATCTTCTCGACGACCGAGAGCGGAACTCGATCGGCTCATTGTAACGGATTAGTTTGGTTTCATTTTGTGGAAAGAGCATTTCAATGTAGCATAAATAATTCGTACGAATTCCAAATTATATGCATTGGGATCGCGTGCTTCTGCCGACCCAGAGGGAATAGCATCAAATTTTCAATGAAAAATAAAAATTACGGTGTTTTTGCGAAATAAAGATGAACAAGACTAAAAAGCGAAATTGATTTTCATTGTTATGTATAACAGTCCTAAACATGGTAGTACCTAACTTACTGCACTAAGCATTGCATAAGGCGCAATTATCTCAACATAACGGTTTGATGGGCTTGGGCACTAGCCAGCACTGAACCATTTTATAACAGACTCTGAATTACCTTTCCTAAGTGAGGATGTAGTTTTTGATGTTCAAGATGTTTACGATTTTTAGTGTTCTTGGGAAACAAATTAAAAGCTCTCGAATTTACTGCATTTTAACGTTCGAGCCCAGAATCAATAGAGATCTTGAATTGTAAATTGACACCCAAGAAATGAATTATGCTTTGCTCAAATGCATTCCTACGGGATATGGCCCTGCATCAGTAAGGCGTCACGTCTATGCATATCTGCGATCAGATAGCTGGGCCACAAACACAATTGGCATAGCTGGCAATTCACGAGTAATCTTAGGGGCATTTTGAAAATCCTGCCAATAAAAGATTATTAACAACTCTATTGGCCTGGTATAAATTCAGCGGTAACTTAGGTGAGATGCACACGCGACTTGCGCAAAGAGCCCGAGCTGCCTTCGCAACTGGCATCGAAGTCCGGCTAAATTCGCATAGGTATATTTTATTGAACTGAATGTAAAAGATAGCTGAGTGGATGAAGGGATACATTATGGTTATTGCGAGTAAAAGTTATAAATACATTGCCGGCTAGATTTATGTGCAATAGCTATTTGCTTAATGACTTGTGATCGGATTTGCAGTCAAGAATATTCTGCTGCGCGAAGTCCGCTCACTTCCTTATTACCGGTGACATAAAATGTTTACATTAGTAGTTTCCCATAATCGCTTGTTAAAATAATAACTGTACGAGTGGCAGATGTGTCAGAAAAGACGTATTCCTTATTCGATAGGAATCCTTTGAGAGAGATTCCACTCGAGATGTGACAGTCGACGTTTAAAGCATGTTCACTCGACCTTGAATTAAGTCCAGCATTTCGCTGTATTCTTGCGACCAATTATATTTAAAATCTTCCACATGTACGTCAGATGCAACCATTTAAACCGTACTAAAATAGAGCGGAGATCGCATCTCATTAAAAATTATTTTGCATATTTTACGTTAACGTAATCTGAAATCCGATCTGATGGCGATCAACAATCTTCAGCTCTCGACTGGTCAAGCGGAGAATGTTAAGCCCTTGGCGGCGGTTGTACATACATAACTGAGCGGCTCACATCAGCCCAGACAATTGGCATTCATATAAGCGGCAGCCAAAACAGCCCGATCATTTTTTGCGCCAAGGAAGCGATTAAGAATGCTCTTTGGGTTACACCATCTTCATAAAATCATAAGGGTGAAAAAATGCTGCGAATGCTGGGCAAAAAATAAAGTCCAATCAATGTGTATGTGTTAACTTTATTAATAAATATTAAGGTTCGTCCAAGCCTATCTCTTTCAATATAGCACAGTTGAGTTTCCTCTTACATGCATTTTGTAATGGTGCGTGTAGAACTTTAAAACCAAAGGACAAAATAGATGCAGCAAAGTTTACAGGTTCATCTCTAAAGTCTAAACTAAACCCACTGGAAAGTCTTAAGTACGTATATCTTTGCTGCAAATGGAGGCAGGTAATCGCAAGTACCGTAACATTTCTAAAATTTTGCAAATGCAACCAACACTTGCGCATATTGGGCGCGCCTATAAATTACTCGGACATGACAGCTTAGCATGAAACGAGCACACTAAGAACTGGATCGATAAAAGCTCAATACAATTTTTGTAATGGCATGTGCGGCGGACAGAGAGCCGACTCTGTAGATAGCAGTGATAAACAATCCTTTAACAAGAAGCCAACTCCGTACGCACTGTGCCGCCTGAACTGAAGCCAATCCGAAGAAATTTCTGTCGTCCTGGAGCACTAGTAGTAGTACAAGCCAAATCAGAAATTAATTGAGCCCCAGCACGCAACACGTGTCTGTCTATTTTGATAAATTGCCTAAAACGAAGTAATTTCCGCAAATTCATTCCCCTATTCTATGATTCTGCACACTCGCCACCAATGATCGCCACACTGCGCCGCTGCCTGCAGCTCGGGCAGGACGCTTTGCAGAAATTTGCGCATGAAAATCAATTGCAGTACTGTAAGCGCGACAGTAAAACAAAACGCTGATTTCAAGGGTGGTTTTGGGTGTTGTAACTAAAGCAACCCTTCTCTACTCAAATAATTTTAGCTCACTTACTACTTTTCCATATTTATAATTCAAAATTAGAACATCGAAGCGTGGATATATCTGACTATAATATTGGGTGGTTGTACTCACCGGAATTGAATTAGACGAAGGATAAATTTAATACAATATTAAGTATCCTGTAAATATCATAAATTATTCACAAGTTAAGCGATCATTTTATTTTCCATGTCTAAAATGGAGTACGGAAGAACATACAGTAACGGCAGTGCAACAAATAAAACACCAGAAATCATGCACCTCTTGATTACAGATCTCATTGAGTGCAAATCTAATTTGTTTAATGCCGAGTAGAATGCACAATATGTAGTTCTCTTTTTGCAGTCGCAATGGTTCAGTAAATTGGTTAATAGCACTAGGGAAAACTTACTCTCTTCATTGTGATAAATCGAACTCTCTGTCAAGAGTGCAGCGGGATATTTAGGGACGCTGGAAGAGTACCTGCGGTTGATGTGTTACTAGAATAACGACTTCTGTCTTAATCACGACTGTCCACAGATAGGTTGACTGCAACAAGCTTAATAAGGCATACAACTTGAATCCATTGTTTGTTTCTTTCAGCTTTCAATTATTTAGTTCAATTCAAATTTCTGCGGAAAAATCAAAAAAAATAGTTCCTGATTAAGTAGACCGAAGTTGTTAAATGACAGTCAAGGATCGAGGCCTGCATTTAAGCATTCTCTACATGCTCACGCAAATCAAATAAATTAAATGCAAATATGGTCAGGAATCCGTTAAATGCGAGCACAAAATTGGCACAGAGCTCGTTTGCAAATATGAAGGGATGCTGCACTTGTGATCATTTTTCCGAATCCATCCTTTTCTGATCTCTGCAAAGTTATATAATTGCGATGGACTGGTTAATGGTATTAATATTGTATCAATGTGATGAACCAGAATATCAAATTAGTTACTGGCAGTAAACTGAAAAGAACATTAATTGCATTGATTATGAAGTATAGAAAATTTTTTTCAAATAAAAAATTTTCAAAAACTATTAATGTACTGAAATCTGAATATACTTTCGCACCGTTCCTAAGAGAGCGGTTAAATCTAAGTGTTTATTTTATCAAGAAGAATTCCCACCAAAAACGAAAGTACATGGAACGGATCCTTGCGTATTCCGTTAAGGGTGAGTCCAGATGGTCAGATAACCGCGTATGACCATTATTTATCTTTGTAGAAAAAAAAATTAAAATCCCGTGCCATTTGTCTCAACCTTAAGGAAATCTCACGGACTGGACATTTTAAGTTTGGCTAAGAAAAGTCGAACAACAAGTCTGACAGGGTTTTTATTCTGTCCATCGGATTTGAATTATGCCGAATTATGTTCGTTGGAGGGTTGACTGGACATTTCATTATAAATGCAAGGGACTGACCACTGTCCACTGGGATGGGTGCCCCAGATGTTTGTGAATGCTAGATAACGTAGTAAGAACTTTACATTCTTCTCATTTCTTCACCCTTTTCAAAAATAAAATTAAAATCCTTTGGAAGCTCGCCTAACGAGATTCTACAGCTCAAGTTGCATAGTTACCATTATTCATAAAGATTTTTTTCATTTGTAATTCCAGAACGTGGACTTCTCGGACCGTAAATGATGTGTTGGGTGATATTCGGAAAGCAAAAAGGGTTCTAAGTACTCAACAGTCATTTGTAACCAAAGGGTCGCTTACGGTACATGGGAAAATGCATACGTTACAAAATTTTAATGTTCGCTTTATTTCAAGGATCCCTTATAATAAAGTTTTGACTCTTTCATAAAGATCAGGCAGTAAACACGCATGACGTTAATATGTATTGTACAATCGATTTTTGTTTAAAAATTTATCTGTAAATAAGGGGTTAATATCGAACACGTAAAGACTGCAGATATTTCATTTAAATTCAATTAAGGCATTGTTTTAGATATTTTTTTAGTTTAGCTGCAGATTACTGTTTAAAGCTTACCTAAGTTTCACACTATTTTGAGTGGTGATTGCGGGCTGCTGCCTATTGGATCTAGCGGGAGCCAATCGCCGGCATTTGGCTGAGCAACCACCACCTAGCTAACTGTTCATTCTAATACAACAGCAGTTGACACCTCCCATGGGTTAAGTGGATCCAGCCTGCGCAATTGGTGCTGTTATTTGCAATGAGGCAACGTCGAAGCATGAGCCTCAGCTCGCTCGCCTGCTGCTCATTTAACACTTGACATTAAGCAGCTCGTGAAATCCATTGACGCCGGGCTCCGTCCATCTGCATAAATTGAGCGCACATTCGCGTCTTTGTGATTGCTTCCAATCGTGGTTGCATGTCGTTATCGAGCAGCAAAAAATATACTTCTTCAGCACGAGTAATCGGACAATTCCAGGATCGAAATTTTGACTAATTGAGATTTAATCCTGTGCTGGATTTGCAGCTTAGTGAATTCCTAATTGCAATCCTAGAAGTATACGCATGTATAAGGGCTCAATTTGATGACGAAATGTGCACTGTGCAGTTCGTATGCACCTCGTCTTTGCTTCATTTAACCCTATCAATTATCATACCCCTCCTGCTCCCCAACCGCCCCACAGTGGGACAGAATCCCGATTTCCTGGCCAAAATTCAAAAAATGAAGTATCGATTTCATGAAAATGAAGTGGTGGATTAGAATTAGTACAAAACCGACTATCTAATTTTGATCAAGAAATGGTTCTGCTCTTTATACCTGCGTTTATATTCCACTTCAAAATAGGCCCTCGCTCAAGCAAAAATTGCCATGTTTTCACACGATTTCTTACAGGTTACTTTGAGCGGCTAGTAAAACTATATAAGTGAACCAATCTGAAATCTAAAGAATGGATTCGAAAGCTTAAAGTAAGTAGAATATTATCACTTATAATAAAATGTGACTTAATAATTTATGTAATAGCAACAACAATTTTACCGGTACCACAATTAGTGTAAAATTGCAAACGAAAAATTTTATAAACATAAGGAAAAAGTAAATTGCTCCACAGTGTTCTGTGACCAGACCTATTGCAGGATATAGCTTGAACCCTTGGTAGATGAAATCAAAAAAAAAATTCTGCGATTAGCTGCGATTCCGGTATTGGCACAAGTTTTTGTTATAGAAGACCAATATTTCTGAATTTATTCTGAACATTAAGAGGTATAAAACTACTGTGGCTACCTTTATTTTTGGTAAATTTTCATAGATACAAAATGGAATAAATATAGTATTTCTTTATGGAGCTTTATAGCACAACTCTTGGGGAGTATAAAAAAAAATTTTTTTTACAAAATGGCCACCTACAAGTTCGTGAAACACCTCCATTTACAGTAGTTTCCTCTCTGCGGCAGCACCCGTATCCCTGAATATTCTCAATTAATTATTATTAATTAATAAAAACTCTAGATGAGTAGTGTATAAATCAATAACTAGTTTCTAAATTTTGAAAATTATAATTCCTGAGAATGTAATTAAAAACATTTCGAAATCTACCTTAGCCTGTAGGCCTGCCGAAAGGTTTTTTTTACACTTTTCAAAACTTGTACTCTTCTTGTCCTTTACAAAACATACTCATACAAATTAATATGAGTCTTTTTTTGGAATTGTATTTATAATAAGGTATTTCCGAGGATATAGATTCTCGAAAATATTTCTGAGAATTACGAAATTACTTTTAGAGCCCTAAAACCGTAAAATTGCATCGGCACGCGCGTGCATTTTCAACTCGTGAACAATAACCCTTTTCAATATGTGCTGTAATTCGGAAGCGGTAAACAAAACACGGATGGAATTTTATTTGTAAACAATTTAATTGTTATGATCCTTTCTACGAGTAGTAATAAGGCCTTGCAAGAAGGAGGGTGAGGGAAGAAATTACAAGTCAGGACGAAAATGAAGATGTGGTTCAATTGGCTGATGCAAATCAACAGTTAAAGAAGTATTTATCCTCGTGAAAGTGATTGTGTAAAATAATTTAGCTGAAGTCTGTGCTAGTAAAATCGTAAGTGTCGTATTAGAAATATATAGATTATGTAAAATTGTTTAATGTAGGTAAAATGTAGATATAACATTTTTTTAAGTAATCGATAAAAACTTTTCGCCATATTGGATCGGCCATTTTGTTTTTTCACATTTTGACTTCGGATTCGTAATAAGTGGCCCCGAAAACCCCCTAGGAATGAGTTTCAGCCGAAACGGACCAAATTTGAAAAAATGTTCCGTTATATTTTCTCCGCCATTTTGTTTTTTCTAATTTTGACTTCGGAATCGTAATCAGTGGCCCTGAAAACCCCCTAGGAATGAGTTTCAGCCGAAACGGACAAAATTTGAAAAAATGTTCCGTTATATTTTCTCCGCCATTTTGTTTTTCCAAATTTTGACTTCAGATTCGTAATCAGCGACCCCAAAAACCCCTTAG
Source organism: Leptogaster cylindrica (assembly GCA_963082835.1). Taxonomy (NCBI): domain Eukaryota; kingdom Metazoa; phylum Arthropoda; class Insecta; order Diptera; family Asilidae; genus Leptogaster; species Leptogaster cylindrica. The sequence continues at coordinate 17,717,207 of OY720106.1, forward strand.
GAATGAGTTTCAGAATTTTGGCCAGGAAATCGGGATTCTGTCCCACTGTGCGCCCGTCCTTACCAACATCGGCCTTAGAATTCGAAACAGTTATTCATGAGGAGAACTTCAGATTTAAAGATGGTTCTAAAACTAAACCGAGCATGCAACTATAATGAAAATGGTAAAAATGTAAAATTTCGCATAAGCCGAGTGTACTATATAACAATTTCAAGCAGGAGTGGCAGAAAGGGGTATGAAATGCGCTATAATGAAATTCCAACTAAGGACCTGAGGAATTCTTCAAGAAACTGTCAGCAAAAAAGAAACCATCTCGACCTGGTCCATTTGTTATGAAATGGTTGTACGTACAAATATGGATAAAAGTGTTTTTTTTAATTCCTTCCTCAATACTTCCACAAACAGTTTCGTGTGATTGCCCTTCGTCTGATATTCAACATTTAAGCTCAGCGGACTCCATCCATCGAAGGTGCGTTGGTCATCAGGAAGGGACTTGGGGAAAGAGTGAAAAAAATTTTCACAAAAAGAGAATTTTTGTCGCATATGGGACGCCTGGTTAAATGTGGATAGACGTGGATGGACGGTAACTCATTGGTCAGAATGAATAGCAAGCACGTTATCCGATCGTTATCATCGAGATCTTCGTCTTCATCATGATATGGGGAGTGAGGCGGCCGCGGTTGCTCTGCGCACAGATGGTCGCGGCATTATCATTGCAATGTCCCAGTAGATTTCTTTTCCGTTGTTCAGTTTCTCGGGATGCGGCCTCTAGCACAATAAAATGCATAAGGGAATGAAATGTCTCAAAACGACAAAGACAAAGTACTTAAAGGCATTTCTACTGATTGTTTTTTGTTGACCCTTTGCAATCCGCGAAATTGTTTTTGTAGGAAACCTTCCACGATTTGCTCTCCGATGGCATTCTGCTTGGTTTCTTCACGAACATCCAGATTGCACTGATCCCGATCACTTGATTTATGTCTCTTCATGATTTGACTCGTAATCGTTATTTTCCACTTTTTTAATTGTAAACGATTTCTGAATTATTTGCTCCTGATTTACTTCCTTGGAGTAACGCATAATGACGTAACGAATTATTTAAAAGCGAACAAAACAAGCATTAATAAGAAATAACGTGTTGCACTTTTTCCTAGGGACCCTGCATGAGATTATTCTTTAATAAAATGCAGTTTAATATATCCATCCTGAACCGTTTTTCGCAGATCTATGTAGTATTGGTGAATACTTTTAATAAAATTGTCTTGCTGAAGGATGGTACCCATAAAGTTTTTTATACCAGAAGTCCCAAATTATGCATGATTTTTTGGGTTAGGAAAATTTTGCAATGTTTTTGTCAAATGGTAAGCTCAAGGCATTTAACACTGTTTACTGTATTGTTTTTCATACGAGCAACATTTTTGGTCTGAACGAAATAGTATAAAAAAGAAATCCGCATTAATGTCCAATTGTTTGTTGAAACTTTTAGAGCAGTGCCTTACAGAGTCTGAACTATGAACTGTTTTCAACAGACTTCCACACGAAAAACAAGAAAACGTGAAACCTCGGGCCTCTGACTTTTTAACCCAAAAGTATAATTGGCTGTCCATTTAATGGCGTTTTTATTATATGACGTTAGAATTACAATCATCCGACGAAACAAGTAAAGCGGCTGAATGGGGCCTTGTTCTAATTGGCATTCATGTACCTTTGTAAAATTGCCTATTATTTAAGCAGTTGTAATTCATAAAAAGAAGAGCGTTTTGACAGTGAGGAAATACATATAGCATGTTTTGAAATCATAAACTGTTTTGTGACAAAGAATGCTCTAACTCGAACGAATTAAAAGAAATAAAAGCAATATTTTGACGCCTAAGCAGTCGTGATACCGTCGCAAGAATTTCTTAAAAGTTTGTTGCACAATGAAAGTGCTCTAGGGTCTATTGCCATTACAGAGGTTCAACAATGTATTGCTTGTTTGGGGGTTATGAGCAAGCCTTTCTTGAAATAACTTAATAGCCGTGTTAACATTTTATTACTGTAAATAACAACGCCGAGTTGTATGATGATATACACGAAAACGGGAGAAGTCAGGTACCATTGCTATTTATTCTGTATGAATGGCCTCAGTTGGCCGCCCTTGCACCCTACACGAACAGATTCCCCGAATAAATTGCAAAATTTAACCTCAACATTAGTCCGACCTTAAAGCGGGCAATTAAGAAACATCTCAGTCGCTACTTGTTTCCAAAAAAGGGCCTGGAGTTATGAACAGAATAAGCAAGGATCGCAAGATGTCAGGAACTAACTGCATTCCGAGTCCAGTAATAACAGTCCCGCTGCGATCAGAAAGTTCTCAGGTTCAACGAAAAATTAATTCCAAGTTGGCAATTATAACGACTGGAAAGAGAATATCTACTACAATGGGATGATTTATTTTCTATAAATCAATTACCGCAGGAAAATAGTAAAAAGCGAATACATACTTTGCTCTCTGCTCTGCGAAACTGTACCGGAAATCTCTGTGTGTTCTTCATCTGTGGTGAATGTGCTCCAGAGGACGGCGCGGATAAACGGATGCGATCTCGTGCGTCCAGAGAACTGCGCCAAGAAAGATCTCAAAACAATTGTGAAATGCTTGGTGGCAGATCATCTGATAACCCAACTGCAGGATCATTAGATACTCATGCGAAGTAATAAAAATGTCTTCTCACCGTACATCTGCATTTATTTGTTTGGCAGCGAACAAATAACACTGTGCAACAGCCAAAACTCAAATTGAGCAAACTAAACGATTCTAAAGCGGCCCATAGACGACCAACTTGGTTGTCAACTAGGTTTGCCAACTAGGTTGCGATTGAGCCTACAGACTGAATGATCAAGTTGCCAACTTGGTTGTCAACATCACTTTTTCCAAAATTTTATGCTGACAGCACGTTTTATTATTTTAGCTCTCAACTGAATTGCCGCTGATTTCTGAGTTCTCCCAGTTTGGAAAATGCGGTTTTGAGAAAAACGCGTTGAAAGTTTTCAGTAGTTAAGAATAATTATCAGAAAAAATGCTCACAAATAATCGAGGGCGCAGCACCTGAATTGAAAATGCTAATACTTATAGAGATATTTCCTACGTCACTAATTTTTTGCCAAAATTTTTTGAAAATATCAAGGGGAAAAATGTTTTTCTACTTTTTGAAATTCCTGGAGTGACCAAACCTATTTATTATTTGAGTTATGGGAGTCATAAACGCAATTGCAAGCAAATTTGAAAAATGAATGTCGGCGATATTAAAAAGAACAGAAACAAAATATTGCAGACAAAAATGTGTGCTATTACTGAAATGACGTTCTTTTGATATAACAACTTTATTTTAATGCCTATATTTATTATAGAAATATTTTATACTATATTCCGGGTCCCTCGCCAATCCGGCATACTCTCCAATTCATTCCATCCGCATTATTGGTGCTCTACTTCACGAAGTGTACTCTAGAAAATCTTCAATTAAATGATGTTACTGAAGTAAGTTGTCAACCTGGCCACAGACGTCACAACATTGTCCTCAACATTTTGGCCCCTCCCACAAAAATCAAAAATTTTTGATTTTACTCCAACATTGGGTTCAACATGATTTTTCAACCGTCAACCTACCCACAGACGACCAACATTGTCGACAACATGGCATGTTGGCAACTTAGTTGACAACCAAGTTGGACGTCTATGGGCCGCTTAAGATAAAATTGGGCCGCTGAGCTCGAATTTATCATCCGTTTTGCTGTAGGTCGTCAAAATTTTGAGATATTTACAGTTCAAGGTCAACTGTACTGCCTTCGAAATCGTTAAATGTAATTCATTATTTTGAACTCCAATCAAGTTTATGTCTTAGGCAAAGTTGTTCGTTATTTAATTTTACATATTTTTTATCACCACACCCCCCACCCGCCCCCTACCCTTACCCATTTTTTTGCAAATTTCTGAAAAAGACATGCCGTACAGAGTGAACCGTTAGGAAAAATAACAATGTTTTTTCGGAAGAAATATTCCTCATCTATTTTTAGGTGGGGTCTGCGAACATCAAAATTCTCTCAGACCTAACCCTAATGGCAAAACACCCCTCCAAAGTGAAACATTCTGATTTTTTTTCACCTCTTTATGCCGTGAGGGGTAAGCGAATGCAGTTATACTTCATGTATGTTAGGAAAAAATGTTCCTTTTTGAAAATAAGATAGGGTCTACGAACAAAAAAGTAACACCAGACCTATCACTATAAAAAACATAATAATAAAAGTGCAAAAATCTTTAATTTTTTCATTCCTTATAGAAAGCAATAATTTCAAAGTAAATAAACTGAACTTTTTCACATAAAAAATAACTTAATTCAATAACTTAACTTATTGACTTAAATAAGAAATTTAACTTATGAAAATAAAAATCTTAACCTATTGCCTTAACTTAATGACTTAACTTTAAAATTTTACATATCATTATTCTTGTACACTAAAAAAAATTTTGCTTGCTATAATTCTTCTTCGAAAAGGTTTCAGCACAAATCCGCAAGTAATGATATCAAGCTTCGCCCGACATACTACTTTTCCAAAGGAGCAGCGATTTGATGGAAACGCTCTCTATGTTCTTCCGATTCGGTTCGCAATTGTTGTAGGAAGAAATTCAAATGAAGGAAATGTATTTTTGAGGACATATGAACTCCAATTTCCTCAAATGCGTTCAGTAACTCATTTACCAGCATATGCGCGTTTCACTTTGTTTAAGGAAGACTGATGTGCATGTATACAATAAAATTTAATGGAAAATTTTGAAATATTTATATATAAATTACTTATAAGCAAAGCCGGTTTCAGTAATTTTGGGTTTTCACCCCCTAAGTTCAACCTGCAAATGCACTAATATAGACAAAAGTCAAAGTAGGGGTATTTTTTTGTTCGTAGACCCTATCTTATTTTCAAAAAGGAACATTTTTTCCTAACATACATGAAGTTTAACTGCATTCGCTTACCCCTCACGGCATAAAGAGGTGAAAAAAAATCAGAATGTTTCACTTTGGAGGGGTGTTTTGCCATTAGGGTTAGGTCTGAGAGAATTTTGATGTTCGCAGACCCCACCTAAAAATAGATGAGGAATATTTCTTCCGAAAAAACATTGTTATTTTTCCTAACGGTTCACTCTGTACGGCATGTCTTTTTCAGAAATTTGCAAAAAAATGGGTAAGGGTAGGGGGCGGGTGAGGGGTGTGGTGATAAAAAATATGTAGAATTAAATAATGAACAACTTTGCCTAAGACATAAATTTGATTGGAGTTCAAAATAATGAATTACAGCTAACGATTTCAAAGGCAGTCCAGTTGACCTTGAACTGTAAATATCTCAAAATTTTGACGACCTACAGCAAAACGGATGATAAATTCGAGCTCAGCGGCCCAATTTTATCTTAGAATCGTTTACTTTGCTCAATTTGCGTAAAAATTTTTAAATTTTGTTGCACAGTGTAATTGATTTAATATTTTACAGATCCCAATAAAAGGAACGATCGTAGGCAGGCCAGGCCGCAGGATATTTAAATAAAACATTAATGCAAAATTTGAATAAATGTGAAAGTACAATACAATGTGCTTCTTTTTTTAAAATATTTCACTGATCCAATTCCGTCGGTTCAATTTTGAAACGAATCCTTTGACAACGCAACGGTAAAACCATTTACTGTGCTCGTTAATTAATTTGAAAAGAAAGTTGGTCGGAATTAAAATTGTATCAAATGCTCCTTTTCGAGTTGAACAAACGTTGTAGCGTCGCGTTGGGGCAAAAACACACGCCCCATGAATTGAATTCATCAACGAAACGCTGTGAGAATGTGGACTGGACGCTATTAATAATTCATTCCTCTGCTGCTTCTTGCGACTCGTCATTTCGATCATTGAAGCCATTGTTGTCGCTAGCTTTAATAACTCTGTCGACCATCTGTCACAGGTACAGCATCCTCAAGCAAGACCTGACGAAAGCAAAGCGTGGTTGCTGTGCACACCCATCGCAAGAAAGTTGAAAGTGGAGAAAAACTGCTAGACAAGCTATGGACATTTTTCTTCTTAATGATATCATTCAATTGACCGATTATCGTATCCAATTGATAACAAACGTGGAAACGGCTGGCGATGTTTTATGGTCAGACAAAGGAAAGAGCTGCTCCGTCGCCTCGTTTGATACCCAAAGCATGAATTGCGCATTCAGCGGCCGCAAAAACTGGACAATCCACAGATATTGGCATTTCATGAGAAAATTATGCTTCGGGCGTTTCTAATACTTCCATAAATGCAACGTTTGATGAAAGTACATCCTACATACAACATTATCCACTTGAAGTCCCTTTCTTCCTTCCCAAGAAACGTTTTCATTGGGGATTGACCAATGATCATCATTTTGAACATTCGGTGTTCCTACCAACTTGCCTCAATATTTCCAAAATTTTAATAATAGTTTTCCAGCATAAAATTAACAATAAAAACACATATTTCTGCAATTTCTATTTGCGTTGTTTATTATTAATTTATTATTACGACAACAGTTATTTACGAATAGGTACAATAAGTATTATTTGCTTGATGAAATAAATTTTTAAAGACTATTTTCCTATAAAGTTAACAAGTTTCAAACTTACAAATATACATGTAAAAAAGTTATTCTCTCTAGCTTACTGTGACTGTTAGCTTTGTGTTTCAATCTTGATTTAACTTGTTGTAAGTTCCTCATATATATGTGTTTTAAAATATGACTTAAACGTATTTAAATTATGAGTCATCTTCGATTCCATTTCACCTGTTAGTTTGGGTTAGTTGAACAGGTGCAGAGACGCAAATCCCTGCACTAATTTAAAATGGCCTTAGAGTTCTCGCTATGCTCGTTCCTCACGATTAACTATTTACTTCTGTGGCAGTGATTCTCGTTCGATACATAGTGAAACAATAGTACATAATATTTGCTATGAATATAAAAAATTTAAGATGCCTTCATTAATATTGTAATTAAAATATCTCTTCAGTTAAACGTTAGTTTTGTTTAATTTCATTTTTTACATATTACTCTATTTGAAATCTACTTCTAAAGCTCTCTTACTTCGGACTTCGCACAGATGCGAAACATTTCTCTTTGTTTCAAGTCACTGCATAAGAGAATAATATTCTTGATCAGCATTTCTCTGTTGGAACTTCTCAAAAGAACAGTGTTGTTAAGATTTTAAAAAAGTCGTTTTTACATTTTCGCATGCTCAAATAACAGAATAAGAAAACAGTAATCTAGTTTCGCTCCTCATATGCAATACTTTACCATAATGTACCACATACTATGAATAATACGATTTTCTTGCATTTAGAACTGTAAACTCTTTAAATTAATTCGAACAGGTATATGAGAAAAATTATTGATGCAATTACCATTTCACTGGTCGAATTACAATAGGTAATGCACTACTTTGTTCAGTATGCAATTACTTTTGAAAAACTTATATAGGATTCCATTAGCATTCATGGATTTCTGTCAAGAATCAACTGTTTAAAAAAAGTTCTAATCACTAATATTGCATATTCATAGAAATTGATGTATGTATGTATATTTACATGTATAACTAAGTACCATAAAATCTAGTATTAAAAAAATTTGGTTTCTTATTAAGCTCAAAGTGCATAAAATTTTATTCAAAAAGTTTTGTAAAATATGTGTTTTGATAGTGCTTTTATATAGTAGGTGAATGTGGAAATGCTGGCAATATTATTACTAAATTTTTTTGTGGTAATTAGTTTTAGATGTGAAATAACAAAATTCATTGTTCCTAATTTTTTGAATTTTTATTCAGAAACTAGTTTTTAATGTTGCAGGAATGTTGTGAACTTGTGATATACTGAAGTAGGTATATTCCAATAGAATACAATAAATTTAGGAACTCTTAAGCTGTTCATGTACCTGTTCCGCTTCGTAATTTTTGCAAAGATAAAAAGAAGAAAGGAAATGGAATCTTGTAATTTGAGCTACAGATCTTCTCAATCAAGTTTACCGCTGATTTCAATTACATTTATAATAAATCAATTACAAAAACAATAAATTGGGGATTACAAGATCACAATATAATATAAACTGTATGTAGGAGATCTTTAAAAGAAATATGCCTAATTGTGTCGTAATTTACATATATATCGACAATGCTTATTAGAACATGTCACAATAGACTTAGGAAGAGAACTAAACTAGTGGCCTCTTTTACAAAGTTAAATTTAAGATTGTCACTTTTATAAAGAAGAATAAAGAAGAAAATAAACAAATTCAAGTCTTTCACAATCGTTACTGAATACTGACTTGTTTTGTAGTTTGCTTTTATCTATTTACTTCTATCTCATTTAAATGGTTTAATTAATTTTCACTTAATTATAAAGTGGTTGCCTAAGAGCTGTGAAGCATTAATATTAGTTTTATTTTGCTCCAAATTCATTTATCTCTCAACTTTATCCTTAATTATCTTTTTTATTTCCTTTTTTTTAAATAATTTACGTAGCCCCAGATATTTTTTGTTTAACTTGTTTCACGAATTAGATTAATTAATATTTAGTTAGTAATTATAGCTTAGTTATTAATTAAAATCATTTTTTGCATTTGCTCTCTTACTTCATTTTTTGTTTTTCTTATCGCATTATTACATTTTAATTTTACAGGTGAACGCGCATACATTTGAGAATATTCGCAGACTCAAAATACACCCAAATAGGTTTCCTAAATAATCAGTATCAAGCCAATTCCCTTTCTTGAATTCATTTAATTCGTTAACTAATATTCTTCTATCATATCGGGAAGAGAACTTGCTCAAAATACAAATTTTCTAAATAATTTTTGAATGAGTTCAATTTCTGCATTTTGCACGATGTTAGGTATTATTAAAAAAGTGCAGTTTATATTATAAACAATTTTGTATAATGTTACAAAAATTATGTTATTGCAAATGTTAGTAAAAAATGGTGTCCGGTGATGTGTTCAATATATACTAGCGTAAGTAAATAAATGATTAATTATTTACATAACGTTTTAGTTATACTGTTCGATTTAAAATCATAAGAAATTACAAATTGTAACAAATATATAAAACAACACTAGGCATACTTGTTTATACCTTACATTTATATTTTATTTTTTCAAAAGTAATGTGCAGGTCTTATTAGAATACGTCATTCGTTCAGATTTTGTTTCTAACATGCACACTCATGTAAGTGAGGCAAACGCAGACTTGCCAGAAGTATTTATTTTGAATCTATTACTATTAGAATCACATCAGATTTAGTTTATTGTAGAAAAGAACATCATACTCTACACATGATACATTTACTGATAAAACTCGATTTTCCTAAATCAATATGTTTTGTGATAACAAAATCACTATAGCAATCTAAGTTAAAGATTCGACGAAAACTCTTAAATGGCTTTTAATTGAATTTGAATGGTAAATTAAGTTATGTTGTAACAATGTAAGTAACAATTTTCGTTACCTTAAATGTAACACACATCCAATGTATAGTAGGTACCTATGTAATGCTTTAATTTTCTTCTTCCAGAGAAAGCCTACATATTGCAGGAATGTTGCAAATAATAACAATAATTTAAGAAATTGCAAATCCACCGAAAACGGGAGGAAACCTTAAATACACTTTTAACAACCCTACTCACTTAATTACTTAAAAAAAATTCCTCTTAAAGAGAATAATAATCACATGTAGGCCTTCAACATTATCCGCAATAAATTGTAAACGATCGTGCTTGTATTACTGTCGTGTTACTTACCGTTAATTTGAAATTACAACAATAGTTTAAAATTAGACCTTTTGTGCTGATCACAAAATTAAAATTATTAATAGGCCTTCTGTTAATAAACACAAAAGGGTAAATTAAAATTATTACAGAACGTACAAAGGAGGCTTTTAGGCTCTCGGATTATTGCAATTAGACTCATTTAACTTAATTGAAATATTTCATACAATAATTTTCGCTTGCATACATATTATGTGGAAATGTTTTTATTTCTTTTATCTATATTTTGTTTTCTTGTGTTATTTTCCATTTCTCTTACTTTTAGTTATCAAATCACAATTTTCTTAAGTTATTTAATTTTCTTATAGTACTTACTGGTTCATTTCTTCTAATATTAAAAATATCCTACTTTTGACTCACTTTTTAGAACTCATTACTTTCATATGCTCAAAATTGTATAATTCAAAATTACTTATCGTTAAATTTTCTCCAAGGCTCCACTTTTTCTAGGTCGGACTGTCAGTCTGCGATCCTGAAGCTGACACTCCTTCTGGTAGCTGCGCCAATGACTTGAATAATTGCGAATTAATGAACCTAAAATAAAGTTTAATTTAATTCAAAATATTTCTTGATGTTATATATTAAAAGATCACTTAGAAATACTAGAAATACTTTTTTATATTGCAGAGTTTCTTTTGCAGTATTTTAGTATAAATGACAATGGGCACGAACGGTCCAAATTACCAGCAAAAACTAGACATATGTCGTTCGATAGCTCTTATAATGTACTCTAATATAGTTAATATGACGGCTCATTTCAATTCGATGGAGGAAAAAAGTTATAGCGGTTCTAAGTGCTGAATTTCGCCTGTGATTGGCTATTTAGGCACGACACCGATAACTGCAGAAATTCACTTTTTTGATGGTTTCCTAAGGATTTTGGGGCACTGATCATGGGGAAACTAATGAAAAAATTCTAATCCATACCGTTTACAAGAAATCTTTCGGTTCAAGCATTTCACGAAATCGATCCTTCTATTGGAGTACATTATAAGAGCTATCGAATGACATATGTCTCGTCCTTGGTGGTAATTTGGACCAGCTCTCATACAAAAATGCTCATTGTCTTTTGTGTTTTGGTATTTTAGTTTTATAGTTTCGAATGAAATTAAATAAATCAAGTAGGTACATAAAAAATTTCAAACCTGGGATAAGAATCACGATGCATTAGTGTGTAAATTTGTAGTTGAGCTTCATCAAACGTGTGTGGTGTTGGTTCTACCATATTTCGATTAACTATTTCTCGAACTCGGGAATCCAAGGAGACCTCTTTGGGTGAGAGAATTGATATATAATCTTCATATATGAATCTTGCTTTTTCTTCTATAGCTTCCGCATTTGTTTCTTTTTTCAATTCTTCACAAGCAAGCCAAAATAGAATGTTCTCCTCGCTATATTCGCAACGTAAAAAATCCCTAAATACTTTTCGTCCTCCTAAAAACAAAATTTCAGAATGAATTTTGAAACTTTACAAAATGAAACTATATTAACAAAATTTCACTTACCGGAACTTCGCATGAGTTTATCAAAACTTTTTCCCCAACTCCTTATTTCGTCTAAAGTAGGCCTGAAGAATAATTGTCTTGAATCTTTTTCTCTTGGATGTTTTAAAAAATTTAAAAAGAAACTTACTGTTCCCCTTCACTAAGGAGATCCGAGCTCGCAGGATCTCGTCTAGTTGGTCCATTGTCTTCGGCGCTTTTAATTGCCAAGCTACAAAACATATAGAATTGCACTTAGAACACAGAATCAAGCTTAATTAAAGAACAAATTGATGTGTGGTTTGGATAGTGTAATTAAGTAAAATCAAAAGCTAGTTGTGTCTACTAACAAAAAGAACTGAGGCGTGTAGTATTATAAAAATTGTTACAAACCAAAGGAACATAAAAGTGAAGAACCTACCATTTCGCCCTGTTTTACGAATTGTTATCATCAGGGAACAGCAATGCATGTAGAAGGGTTAAGAGCACAAATAAGTAAACCAGTAGATTAATAATCGAACTCTAATTACCATGAACATGAGCAACAACAGCACCAGCAAAAACAGCATGGTTTCTGCGTTTGTGGTCTTTGGAGGGGTCCAGCTCCAGATGCATCCTGCAAGGCATTTGATCCGGAAATGGGACCGCCAGCAGAACCGATAGTGCCCCCGGTTACCCCCGCACTCTTCAGGGGTGTAGTTAGTGGAACGCTGCTACCACTTTGCGCTGCAGAGCCCATGCCCCGGAGCCGACACCCCGCTGGCAGCTCTGAAACGCTGCAGGACATCCTAAACACGGCATAAAGTAAGGATTTGCACTATTTTTCTACTGCAATTAATAATTGCAGAAACATACTAACAAATTTTTTGTCCGACTCCCCTGCCTCTATGAATATATTGCAGCCATTCGCAAGGGGGTGACTGTGGTCCCCCAATGGCTAAGCACCGCCATGACCGCAAGTGCAACGAAGTCTACAATAAAAAATATTTAGTGAAACCGATTGCCACAAAAGAATGATCTTTTGGTTAGAAATTGTTCTCACGACTAATTATATACACTTTACAAACAATAGTACCTACTATTTATGAAATTAGTTAACAATCGCAATGTACAAAGCAAACTCAGTGATAATGGTTTATAGCTTAATCAACGATTATTTTAATATTAGCTAAAGTACAACCCAAGACGTTGCCTTAACACATAAACATTATTAGCACTGCTAGTTTTAAAAATATATTATGTTTTGTTTTGCCACGAAAACTGTTCATTCCAAAGTGCTAATGCAACAAGTTGCAATGGAGAAATAATTCAAAATATATAGCTTGGTAAATTGTTTGCTATTTTATCAATTAGAAGACAATAGCAAGTAATAATATAATATAAAGACGGAATTTTACTGAAGTCATAATTCGGTTAGATTTTTAGATTTTATCCTCACATTTTAAAATTAGGTTGCCGCCCGTTACAAATTACTAGAAGAATTACAACTTTATAACATTTGAAAAATTATACTGACGTTTTTAATTTTCCATATGATCTAGTCGGGTATATGTTGCTATTGAACAATATTTCTTGGAGGTGTGATTTTATTACTACATATGAAATTATTTTTTATAACACTTCGATAATATAATAAGAGAATATCCGCCAAGGACCTCCACTAACGGCCGCCTACGCCACTGAATACTAGAACACGGGCGAAACAGCCCGTAAGGTGACTTTCTACCTTCTTCTTTTTAGCCGTTTATTTATTTATTTATTTATTATTATCATTGAATTTTCCAATGTTGGTAATATACGGAAAACTTGCTCTGTCGAAACAACCAAATTCAGTGAGTTGGACTGAGTTATCATTTTTGCAAATCTTCTAATTACTAAGTTCTTGACATAAATTCATTGTTCACTAGCACTGCTTTCATGAGCTATAAAAAAATCGAAGGGAGAAAAATATTTCGGGAGAATTAGGAACGGTTTACGTTTCCAATTTTCGCCGATGGGAAAAGCTCAATCAAAATTTTTTCGCACAAAAGGGAGCAAACGTGCAGCTAGGAACATTCATATATTTTGTTATAGCTACTACATCCGCAACCCTTACAGCTGGAGAGATAATCAGCGCTCCATTGCTAGGCTGGTGTCAAAATTCCCACAAGTTTTTCAACACTACCTTCCGTTCTATGGCAATTTTATTTTTCACTGTTGTCACAATCACGCACGAACGTAGACGCAACCGCACAAAATTCTTCGTCCGTGGCCGAGCTTTGACATAGGCAGAAATAACACCTCTAGGAATGTGCACTCCTTTGAATTCTATCTCTTGCTTCAAAATAATTTTAGCTAATTAGTTTCATATTAGTTTTCATTGCATATTTTGAGGACTTCTATTTACGAAAATACTGCTCGATGTCCACAACTCGGTCTCGCATACACACATTTCACATTGTTTGCCGCAAGCAATTCCTTGCTAGAGACCAAGAGTTTTCCAAATTTTCTTCCCATCTAGCAAATCTCACAAATTCACTGGAACTATCATCTATCTATTTCAGTCCTCTGTTGCGGCTCAAAGTAATTACCAAACACAGCACTTCCTACTGATAAACGAATTTACACGTTCCTGAAATTTTCCCGAACCGATTTTCCTGGAGTTTTCTCGCACAAATTTGGATTGTTCGATTTCCTCACTACTTCTCTTTTTTGCGTATTGCTTTATTGAATGAATTTTTCCAGTACTCCCTGTTCACACATTTTTCTGTACCTTTATTTTCCGCGGGTGCCCACCGTCGTCGGATAGGGCCGAACGTTTAGGGCGAAACCGATGCAATAATATGGCGTCGTCGTGTTTTCATTTTTTGTGAATGATTTTATGGAGTAATGTGGGAAGAAAGCTTTTCCAAACTTTTCCGCTCTCTTGATGCTCCAAAACTTTCATACATTTTCCCATTTTCCCTGCACAAAGTTTCCACAAAACAATCTGCAAATTCAAATGTGATTCTTTTTTTTTGTAAATTTTGATTTTTTTTCTCAGAAATTATTTGAATAAATGTACCTATTGTATTTACGAGAAAACCCATTAGTTGTTAGGAATATCATTTCAATAGTATCAAAATATAAATTTAATAAAAATATTTACTATTTTTTGAATGCTTCAAGTTGAACCTGGTTGTGCTTTCATATCCAATTCTAATATAGAGTACGTATAATTCGATTTACAGAGATGTGTCCGTAATTGTTATTACCTTTAAGTGTCAAAACTTAGAAAGAAAACACCTATGACCTATGTACATTCAGAGGTGTATAAATTTCATGTCCTTCAAAAAGTCTTCCAACATAAATTTATTGCTTAATACATATTTTCATTTTCAAGCATAGTTTTTTATTCTTTGGTTCTCGTTATTAAAAAAATGACCGTTACTTTCATAAATTTAAACAAAAGTAATAAAAAATATATTTTCTCTTCTATTGTTTTGACTGAAAACGTATTACAGTACATTCTCTATTAATGTTATTAACGTTAATAGTCCCCTGCTGTAATAGCCGCGTGGTGAAAATCATAACACAATGTACACCATATTACATTTCGAATAATTGCGTAACTATACGCGACGTACTACATATTGCATAGAGCCACTTCCCGTTTGTAATATCGTCGGCGTCAATTAAAATAATAGTTGGTTAGTTTTTTTCAGTCAAGGGTGGTTTTGGGAGGTTGAATTACGATAAAGGTTGGTAATTCTCATTCAGTTTTTTTTTCTAACCAAAAGGCCAAATACCAATTTTTAGTATTTTTAACTCAAAAAACGGCTGTTTTCGTACAAACTTTCTTCCCCATTTTACCCCCTTAGGGGTGGAATTTAAAAAATCCTTTCTTAGCGGTTATTCACGTCATTATAGGAATGCACTGTGAAATTTTCAGCTTACCAATACATGAAACTCCGGTGTTTTATATGCAAACAAATTGTCTGTATTGGGTGACAGTACAATAGCACTTTTAAAAAATTATCGCTTAGCTTCGCTGTAGTGTGCAGCACGCACAAGCTAAGCGAGCTAAGCTACAAAACTAACAAACCTTAGCTTCTTAGCTTAGCTAAAGTGTATAGCGGCCCTTACGGCCAGCGGTTTGGTCTGTGCGTTGTCTGTCAGTCAGGCACTGAACTGTTTTATATATACCTAAATAAAAATATGTAATCGACTAATCGAATAATAGGATGCCATTGTATTTAATCAAATATATTACTTTAAAAAATATTATACCTATACTATAAATTTAAAAAAAATGATATTTTCAATTATTCAAATTAAGTAAATAAATATATCTGTATCTAGCGTATAAAGTAGTGAGCGAAAGGAACTACGTAATTTAATTTTTTCCAAGAGAGTTGGAAATTTTCGTTTGTAGTCTTTTGTTAGTTTAGATAAAACAAAATACAATGATTGCAATAATCGAAACAGGTTTTAGTATCATTTTACTTATCAAACCCCCAAGGCCGTAGATCTCTTGTAATAATAACCGAGAATGTCCTTTTTTGGGAATTGGGACTTGTGAGGTTATACTATAGATATAGCAATTTTCATTAAGTAAAATCAGCGATACGTATGCACCAAGTGGTGCACTAAATCTCGGATGTTGAAATTGAAATGATACAATAAATACTGAAAGCAACCTCCTCGGGCTCCTCATTTTACATAAGCTATAAGTTAAGTGATCGTGAAAAAGTTTCAAAAAATTTAATATAAGCAAGTTTTAAAAATTAATTTCGTTTCTGTTTTAATTAATAAAATATTTTATTCCTTAGAAAGTTGCAAATTATGTGTACAATCTAATAGTCATGTCTGCACCTGCAGAAAGTACCCACGGTTGCGTCGGATGCCAGACAACGTCCAGCACACCAAACTCATCTTTCGACTCATGCGTATGAAGCTTCTTCAGAGGCACTATCAGCGGATTTTGCAATAAGTCACTAGAAAGAAATTTGTATTATTTTAAAGTTTTTGTAATCGAAAAAATGAAATTACTTATAAACCATTCCATGGGAGACAATGACAGTTTGATCATCACTTCCAGAAGCAAACAGGGGATATCGCAAATGATAAGCTACACTTCTTACAGCGTTCTTGTGTAAACGCATCGTTTGGTAAGGTTTTGTCGATAAATCTAAATCGAACCAAAGCATTTTTTTGTCATAAGTAGAAACCAGTAAGTTGTCTCCCTTCGGATGAATAGCCATGTTTGAAATCCATTTGCTATTGGTAAGCAATTTTTTTATAATTTCTTGCTTAACTAAATCATAAATTCGGATATTGTGCTGAGTCTGAAAGACAGCTATGTAAAAACTCTACAGAGGTATGGTCATAAAACTTACCGCGACAAAGAAGCAGGGTTTCACTGGATGGAAGAGAACGCATTGAATTAAGCCTTTGCTTTTCGAGAAAGGAATTTGGGTTCTACGTCGAGATAGCTGATGAATCAGCGCAGAGCGATTTGCTCCTTCGGGCATAACTGTTGAAAAGTAGTCACCCTTTCCATGCCATGTGACTTGTTTAATGGGTTTAAAATGATTAATTACGATTCTGATGCCAGACTTTTGTTGGTTATCATCCGCAGTTTCCCACTGAACAGCAGTCTTGATTCGATCAGTTTCAAGCATATCACTTTGAGGACTCTCTGCAAGTAACTCATCTGTCTTTTTGACTATAACCTTGTCTCCAACATTAGGATTTATAAGTAATAAACGCTGTCCTGATGCAATGGCAATCAAAGATAATTTCGCATTGGGACACCAAGCCACACATCTTACTATATCCCCGGTGTGTATGGTCTGAATACATCGTCCTGTACAAATCTCCCAAACTGAAACAAAGATCGGTAATATCAACTATTTCGAATTGTAGAAAGCTATACTTTTAACAGTCATATCGTCAGACCCAGATGCAATGTACTCCCCTTTCGGTTCTATGCTGATGGACCGAATAATATCGAGATGGCCTCTGAAAATCAAACTTTCCACAGTAGGGAATGGTTGCAGATCCTTCGGCGATGGCAACTTTGGAATAAGATACTCCGCATCGATATTCAACTTCATGCGTTTCGCACGCGGACATAGATACAAATCGAGACACCGCAGAAAACGCTCGCGTAGATACCTTGGATACGCTGGCACTTCACGTAAGGATTTATATTTTTGTGGCATAAAGTGTGATTTCCGTTTATGTGGTTCGTCTTTTAGTCGTTCCCATTCCTTCATCTCTTTCTCATCGAAAAGATATTCTGGAGGTGGATTATATGACTCTGCATGTCCAGGCAAATCTCTTTTGGGAGCAGAAACAGGATCATGAACGCGGCGCATGTCATCCCTACTGGTATCAGTCTCCCACAGCATATAAAATGTCGGACCTTTTTTTGCTCTGTCCTTTTCCAATTGTTCAGTAGTTTTCATCCAGCCCATCTTTAGTGCATGCACCATTTTAGAAACAGCCTTCTTTTCCGACTGAGATGGTAAAAACGACCGCTTGTGCTCCGGGATATTTTTTATTGGCATTTTCTCTACCTCAGAAGTGAACCATTCTATCCAAGGCTAAAATAGAAACAACCGTAAGATATTTTATTTCCACTCAAACATAATTTAAATTTACCTCGTAATCATTGAATTTCACATCAGGAATCCTTCCAGAATTAATGCGCTTAATAAGTTCAATATCTGCGTCACTTATAACGACATCCTGACCAGTGAGAGGATCCTTCACAGATCGCCAAAAGTTTGGATCTTCTATTTTTTTCAAAAAGTCGTCAATTTGGTCCCTTTTTTCGGGTTTGAGGATTTTTTTGCCACTCCAGTCATACCCAATGTGCTTATAGTCATCGTACCAATGCATTGGAATATTTCCCACAGTGTTTCTAATATCTTCTTCGTCAGAGCTATCGTTTTTTGCGTATTCATCCTCTTGGGGTTCATGAGGTATAGTTCCCTCTTGTGTTCTACCCTCCGAATTTTCAAGTTTCTGATTAGTACAGCTTTTTGACTTTTTAGAATTCTTAGTTAATTTAACTGAACTATCTTCTGAACTATCATAATCATCTTCTTCATCTGTAGAGTTCTGATCATTTTCATGAGGTTCTTTACCAGGAAAATAATCACCATTTTCATCACTTTCAAAACTTAATATATCATCATCCGATGTAAAAGCCTCGTCACCGGAATCTTCATCTGTTGTGTCTCCTTCATCATCATTAATTTCTCCCATTAAATTTTCCTAAAAAATAAGATACATATAAATATATAAGTTATGCAAAATAAACAGGTAGCAATCAAACTTCGGAATTTTGATGAGCCAAATTTGAAAATTCTTCGGTGTCACTTAACACTGGATTTCCATTTGATTTATCTCGTTTAGTTTTCATTTTATTTCCTTCTATTTTAATTTACACAGATTTAAAATTGTTTCATGTAATTCAACGACACCACACGTGCTCCGGTTTCTTGACTGTCATATTGAATTGTTGACATGAGTAGTTCCTCTATTTGTTAAAAGGTAGTGCTGAAAACCGTCAGAACGCTAGGAATTGAAACGAAACGCGCGTCATTTGAATGTTAACCGCAAATAAATTGCTTCATACTTTATGTTTAACATTTGCCCCTCAAAATATTCCAAATAAGATTTGTTTCATTTAAAAACCAACCAATCCAAAGACTGAGATCGTAGAGGAAAAAAAGACATAAATTCTGATATTTATTTACTTATAAAAACTCAAAGGCAAATCTGCACACTCAAAGTCTTAAAAAAAGTTAATACAAAGGTAAAAATCACAATGTAAAGTCAATCGCGAGTAATGTAGATTGGAAAGGAGACATATTTAGAATTAATTATATTAAAGAAAGTATTGAAATTCGCGTAAACATACATAAGTACCCTACATCTTTTATTAACGACTATTCACTATATTGTTTAAAATTTTAAGTAAATATTTATCTTCCAATGTTGATCGGTTCATCGGCCATTGCAAGCTCATCGGTCGGTGCTTTGTTGCCTTTCTTTTTTCTGGAGTACCACATAAACATAATACCCGTAAATAAGTTGATCATAAAAACAAGCCATCCAATGTAGAATCCATAACCAAAACTGAATCGAATGGAACAACATTAAACTACTAGGTATTTTAAAAGTTAAATTGTTATACTTACTCATGCTCTGCTCCAACTGGATATGAAAACGATAGATGTTGTTGCTGGTATTCAACAGACGCTATAAGAACCTGCACCACCACCAGACTTGTTGCTGCAGCGATGAAATGAATACCACCTGCTAATCTCTTAAACATATATCTAGGATTCAGGAACGTGTACACTGAAAACACAGATCCCATGGCCATTATTATAACAGTTATGCAACCGAACGAAGCCTGTGTACGAAGATAATCTAAAACGAAACTTTTATTCCAATCTCAATCATTTCGCCGTTGTTCGCATGTATACCAAGAACTTCTGCGTCCACACTAGGGTCAGCTCTTACTGTGTTTTCGTTGGGAAATAAGTCGATGTACTTACACCAATCTGAAAAGGACATCTTCTGTGAAAAATATATTATTTTTCTCTTGATGCAGACTTACGTAACGGTGCGTACTCAAATCCATGCGCGAACCTTGCCTTTTTGGGGGGCTTTGGAGGAACTAATTGTAATATTTGGTCATTGCCGTTTATTACTGTAATTGGAATTTCTAAATCTTTAATATACGGGTATATCAGCTTGGGAATCCTTGGGTATTCGTTCCACTTTGGGAACAATGCTCTTCTTACAGCTTCAGGGATGACGTAGTAAAAATTCGTGTTGTTCACAATTAGATTTGTGATGCTACCCCGGAAAACCTCAGTAAACAATTCCGGCTTACTGGAATCAACAAAAACAACTTCTCGGCGCTTCGGAGTGAAACTCGGACTCGTTAGTTCTAACTCCTTGAATGCTGCTTTGAGTTCGCGAAATTGAGTTGTGTCGTTGCGAACCCAATGACCGAACATCCGTCTTCTCACATTGTCATCGAAGGAAGTGGGTGGAACAGTTGAATTGTCCTTCACAAATTCAGTTATGTACGCCTGCCGACCGACTTCCGCTTTCATTTGCTTCAGTAAAACTGAATTCTGATATGTTAAAGATGAAATATTCAAAGCTACTGTTAAATTTTCCCTAGGAATTGGCACTGAACTATATCTACAAATGCGCCACAGTCCAGCGTGCGACGTCAGGAAGTAGCGGTTTTGTGCAACAATAAAAATACCTAAAAAAAGAAACATACGGTACTAATAAATTAAAAGAAAATAAAGGCATGTTATAAATTTGATTTCAAAGTGATTTTAATTGAGGCAATTCGTGGTCGCTTTATAAGATTCAAATTAAAGTAGCCAACCAAATAGTTTTACTACGTTTTGGAGTTGATGAAAGTTAAATGGGAAACGAACTCGTATAAACAAAATTAAAGACTTCTGTTCATATCTTTCGTGTTCGGTTGTGGGGACAGCTGATTTTTTATTTTTAGCCCCAAATTTGAAATTTCAATTTTCACTTGCTCTCGTTACTCAGCGGCGCGAAACCGCTAACACCGAGCGTTGTCGCATTTACTGTCGTGAAGTAAACGTAGTGTATTTTCAGCTCGTAGTACAACTGATGACTGAGTTGCCTGGATTAAAAAAAAATGCCGCTGAAAGCCGCCAATTTTGAATGATACATAATTCGGTTATATCATTGCGTTCGGAATCGTGATAATTTTATTCATTAATCGTTTTTGGGACCTTCCTTAACAATTCTCTTATAAAATTTAGCAAGACCTTGATTACGTTGTTAAATAACAATAATGTGCAGGCAAATTAGAATTTTTATATACTAGATGTAGGGTATATTAGTTTCAGGTGAACGTTTCCAACGCCGTGAAATAATCGTGACAGTAAAAAAGAAATATATGTATATTCATGATTGGGAAGTGAAAACAAATAATTTTATGCATGTCTGTCTGTCTATCTGTTATCTGTTATCCGTAAATTATAGTTAATTCATTGATTTCTTGGAATAAAAATTTTTATAACCAAATTGGTTTGAAAATAATGGAAGACAATCGCTCCTTCTAGATAGAAGAACCTTCCTGACTACACTAACTACTGCTGAAACTACTCTAAACCAAAAGCTGACACACACAATAATAAATAAATTGTTCATACCTCCTTGTCCAGATATTATGAACCAAAAATCCGTTGAAATAGCTACAATCCAGAAAATTAATGCTATACCAGTTAGAATTGTGCATCCGAAAAGCATGCGCCTCTCGAACATGTAAGCGTCCAGGAGCGGTTTCCGCTCCTCGCGGCCGATCGTTGATGTGGACATTTTTGCAGCAAGAAAATTAAAGCGTGTAATAACACTGCACTTTCGTTAAAAAAAAAAACTAATTTGAAAGTTGTTTACTAACGTCTAATCACTTCCCCTTTCCACTTTTCTTAGAATTTTTTTTTAAAAAAATATGGTACTTTCTAGCCATCCAGAGTGCAATTAATCTTCTAAACGAATTCCACACCAGCCTCACATACTTCCAAGCATACTACACTATATTCCACTTCACTAAAGGATGCACATATTTTTATTGTGGTTTTGTGCAATTTCCTCTTCCTCATTTTGTTAAAGCAATTTATTTTAGTTAAATTTTCTTGGCATTTTCGTATAAAGCAATAATTGTTCCTGCCAAGAACAAGATTTTCTGCGTACACAATTACGAAGAATGAGATCTGTTCAAAAATGATTCTGTGTTA
Source organism: Leptogaster cylindrica (assembly GCA_963082835.1). Taxonomy (NCBI): domain Eukaryota; kingdom Metazoa; phylum Arthropoda; class Insecta; order Diptera; family Asilidae; genus Leptogaster; species Leptogaster cylindrica. The sequence continues at coordinate 17,739,315 of OY720106.1, forward strand.
CGGACTGACTGTAAAGTCACGAAATCTTTTTCTTACCCAACAATTTTGAATGTTAACACTCAGAAGTATTCTGTTTTATTTTTAGGCCCGATATTCTCAAGATTTCAGCGGTGATTTACTTATTTTTTGTATTCACTTCAAAACAATTCTGTTCATTTTTCACTTATTAGCTGGCTTCATCTTATCACGAATGACAAATTTCCTCATATCTCAGCTTGATCGACGTTTGTGCTATTTTTTATATTTTTTAAATATACGAATGACTGAATTATTATAATGCAATCTTTTTAAAACCCATGAAGTGTCCTTTCGGGGGGCACAGAAGCTTATGGAATTTTTTCAACCTTTGAAGACCAGTACAAGCAAGTGGAAATGCAGTAGACGAAGAGACATTTTCGAAACATTCTTATTTATAATTCAATCGAAGGCAAAGCATTTTCTAACTTAAGTAATTAGTTCGCTCGAAGGATTTGGGAAACAGCTTGATTACTTGGCGCATAGTCAGATTAATAACATGGTCATTGCACTACTCAAATTAAAGAACCTTGCTTTAACGAAAAGTGATAATCAATTGCAATTGTAGCTGTGTGTGTTTCGCATATGATATGTGGGGTAAAAGTTAAATATTTAATTGGCTGTGCAAACACCCAATCTAATTAGAGCATCAAGCCCTGGACAGATTTGAATGACTAGAAAATAAAAATAAGATTGTGATTTAATTCAAAATTATGTCAGACATAACTAAATTCCCGCTTGAAAACAATTCAAATGGAAATCTATTTTCTGTCAAGAAGCGACATCGAAGAAGCATCATTTGGACACATCCATTAATCATAGAACAGTGTTATTCCGTGAAGTAATAATTTAAAGATATTCGGTGCGACCGTTGATCAGTGCCGAAGTAAATTCGGTATTTTAAAATGAAGTGCGTCGATTTATTGCAGCTTGCAAATGTCCACTGTTCAAATCAACACTGGACACTCATTCAAAATTTAACGACAAACAACACTGCATCAATTTAATTTGATTTATGGCAGAAGAATAGTTTGATCGGAAAGTTTTGGTTCGTATACAAATATTTTCCCACAATGTGTTGAGATATTGATTCTTGAAGGATGTCGCCTCCTGTCAGCCATGCAAGTCAATCAGCATTCAGCAACTGAGTTCAGTTCGGACGAATGTCTACGATTTCGAGCGTCGTCATTGATATATGCCACTGCCGAATATGTATGTCGTCATCTCTTGGAGTATTTTTAGCTGAGTATTCCACAAGTAGAATTAACCCAACAGGGGCACACGATTCTATTTCGGAATACTCTGCTGTCTCGCAATTCCTCATTTTGCGGAAGCTACAAACGGTGAATTATGTGAACCTTAATGCCACAATATTAAAATTCAATTCCACTTTCTATTTCTTCCGGTAACTGCGAGTTGCGATGGCGCTCTGTAAAGCAAGTCCAATTATATTAGATGCTTTTCGTCTTCTGGGATTTACTTCAAAAGGATTTCTTAAGGTCTTTTAAGATCGTCCATTTGAAATTGTGTTCAATATTAATTCATGCTGCTGTGATTGAGTTCGGATTTTTGATATTATGTGAAGAAGTTCAGTACTTGTCTCAGGCATTGGTAACAAAGATAATATTCTACGAATAGAATATACAACAATAAAAGTTTTTTAATTTTAGACATGTCGCTTTTATTTATGGGGGAATAATCGGCTCGGCATTATAAAACGTAAATTTAAATTCATTAGTAACAGAAAGTTGATTGATATAATTTATCTATGCACGAGCGAATGTGCTGTAGGGTGTTAACGACTTTCTTCTGAGACTATTAATATTAAGGCCAGACCTTGAAGGATTCTATTAAATAAAATATCAAAAAATGTATCTGGTTCTAATTTTAGATTGCTACGTTTGTAGGAAGGTTAAGCATAATCGTACATAAAAGTCTGTTATCAAACTCCATTAATTCAATTTTACTTTTAATAAAATGTTCGTTAAAAATCATAACATTGCTTTTAATGTTCAGTTCTAGTTGCTAATCCTTTTCAGCACACACTACCACCGCTGAAATTCAACGAAATCACTCTTAATTTGCATAAGGATTAAATCATCCTTAATTTCCCAAGACTCAAGAGCAGTGAATAATTTGGTGTTGTGCAGACGACAAATTTCAAATTCACCCCTGAACGCAGTTTACTGGCATTTTGTGCAAATTTCGTGGGGAAAGTACATGTTGAGAAATCGGGTCCAAGGACGCCCGAGTTACGGGGATTGTAATCTGATCGCAGTAGGCAACAGCCACTGTATGCACTTTGGCCACGACGGCGATGTCTAATGAAGGTACCGAAGCAGAGCAGAAGTTAGCATTTGCGAGGGAACCATTATCTATGATGAAAAGTTTTTCCGGCATAAACTAGGTCAGTTGGGGCTACGACCACGAACCTACTTCGGATAGCAAATCTGATAACCTACGGCGGGGTTGTGCAGCTTTCCTGGTGCTCCTTGTAGAAGGAGAGGCTTTTCATTCAGACTTGTAGTAGACAAGCCGTGCTACTAAAGAGCAAAGCTCAAGGCACATAATTACTTCCTTGATTCTGTGAAATTCCTTGTCATCCTTTTCGATGTGTTGTGAAGTTAAGGCGCAAGGTATTGTGCAGGTCTCGGCATGTGGTGGTCACTAAAGAAGCTTTCCATTTCTACGGTTTGTGCTCACAGTTCCTTTTCGCATTCTGTAAAGAAAGGCTACAGATGTTCCGAACTACCAAGTCTACGGCACGCTGTCTTTAAATTAGTGTGACCTACGAATTTCGTTTTTATTTTCGTGGAAATAAAATTTATCCAGTATTCAGTAATAAATGTGTTGTGAAAGTTGGAAAGCAGCGCGCCGCAGTTACAACGGATAGAAGTGGATACGATGTCTATGAAGTTCGCAGGAAGGTACTGTGGGGAAGATTCGCCTGTGAACTTTCATCCTGGAAAAGGGCGAACCGTTAAGGCATTTTATTTTTATTTTTGGATTCCTTCATATACGTTTGGTATTTTGTTGTAAAATGAAACAGCGATAAAAATTTAAATATAGCATCAACATGCTTTTTTCATATTTAGTGTACACATGCAAGGTTAGATTTTTTTCGGTTTTTTCTTTTTAGTTAACTGTTCGGCACTTACCATCGTCTTAAAAAAGTCGCGCCTTTCTTATCAGGGACATCAGCGTGATTAAACTAATTTTCGTGCTTGTAAATATTATGGAAGTAGACTAACAAAAACTAATAGAATAGTACATATTCCATGTTATGTTCTGCGAATAAATTGAACCAGCAGTTTTTGTATGAGAAGTATTTAATTTATAGTATAATATTTTCTAAAACTGTTTTAATTTTTATACCCTAGATGTAGGGTATATTATTTTTCTATATATTTTGCTATATATAAGCCTGAATCGTTTTTATACAAAAATGTTGATTTTCTTTACTGAACATTTACATTTTGAATTTCTTTCGTAAAATATTGTTGAATAAATGAAAGATATTGTTATAAATAATACCATTTACGTATTATTTATTAAAACTAAAACTTTTCCCCTCGGCATTGGTGTTGTGCCGGCACGTCCTCGGGTTGCGGATAGAGGATTTGACCAAGTATATTTTTCTACATCTAGGGTATCTCATAATAATTTTGATCAATATTTATGATATTTTTTATAATCAACTATACTATTAATGTGAACAATTACCTGCCTTACTAGTTTAAGACATATTATTTTGCTATGTATTGTAATATTATTCGGTGTCCTAATAATTATGGATCCGATGAAACTAAGTTCAAACTTTCTTGATTTTTTCTAAAATTAAATTAGGTATTTTAATAATAATGGAAAAACAGTTGCGAACAATTAAACATTAAATCAAAGTATTTTGATTCTCCTGCAACCTTCAAAATACCTCCTTAATTCTATTAATTGCGATTTACAGTTGTGTTTCTACTAATTGCATCACGTGGACACTGAACAACCAAATCATTAGAAAAGTAACCATTACCATTACCGGTGGCAAAACCTTGAGAAACCCCTAAAATATATTAGAATAGAGGTCATTGTTTAACACCTCGCCAGTGTTATAATGAGCACTGCTTAGTTAATCACCCCCTCTAATTGAATTCGCATTCAAAATAACTGAGCAACAATGATTGAATTTATACGTTCAAATTAAAACGTATGCATCCCCTAACAAAAAGTGGGCCATGCAGCATGCGCTAATTGCTAATCTGCAATCCACGTCGTCCTGACCAACGAACAACGAGATCAACCTTCACCGAGGTTTAGTTCAATCAAGGATGAGAACTTGATTGAAATTTTTTGGGCACGCAATTTTAACTGGTGGGAGATTTACAGAATGTTCCATAATTAAATTTATTTATATTCGAGGTGGGTTATCGTTTTACACTTCCTTTTTTGCCAGAAGGACATCTCAAATTTGACGGACTGACTCGAATTGGGGTCAAGCGCTTTCTTCGACCCAGACGACCGCTCGAATGTGCAAGCAAGGTCCTTTAGATCAAAGTTGCGTGACCGGAATTTGGTCAAAATCTCACTCCCATCGCAAATATCGACTGTCTTGATGGAAGGTGACACAGTTGTGCCCTAACGGCCACGACAAAACAATTTCTTCGTAGAGCTAGAGGTACGATAGGGAGGGAGCTTCTTGAACCTCTTTCGTAAGGAGTTTAACAAGTTGCTTCTTCAAATTATGGTAAATGCTCGCGGTTATGAATTGAAACTCTTCTTTTTATAATATTCCTCGTTAATTGAACTTAAACAAATTTGGGAACCGCTCAATTATTTGATAAACGATTGCAGACAATGAGAACACAGTTCCACTACTCCAGCAATTTTCTATTACGGCAATTGATATCTCTAGTTTGTTTCAGATGAATAAAAAATTAACCGATAAATAAAACTGAATTAATAGCTATCATCACGTAACCTATTCGGGTAATTCGTTAATTAATAAAGTAGTTCTTCTGTCCAGCACGCGGGAATGAAATGATATCGTGATGGTTACCGAAACATATGCAATTACATTTTGCTGGAAACGCGAGTATTTTTCCCACTACAGACACTCGAAAGTGGATCCGTAAATACCGTGTGGAAGTTGTTGCACTCTCTCCCCAATTCAGAGGAACAAATGGCTCACATAACTCGTCCGATAAGCAGCTTATCCTAATTAAAATTTTTTTTGAATACTTCAAATGGAGTAACCCCACCTCTTAGTTAAGTTCGCGTGATTCGAAACCATATGCAAATTGGGACCATTTCTTTTAAATGAGTAATTTGTTAGGTGCATTCCCAGTTACTATCGTCGTATCCCTGAGAGTGTGGCAACGTGATTTACCCATCCCAGTTTTCCGTCATTCCTCAACGCAAGGACTAAAGAACTGGAAGTGGAAGTAAAGGAATTTTCTTGGATAGTAATTGAATTTAGTGGTCAAAGTTTCTCGATGAGACAAGGTATTCAATGGACAGAGTGAACTTTCACTTCCTGTCTCCAACACGTTCAATTCGTCGGTGAAAAAGTAGATAAAGTGGAGGACTATTTTGCAAGTTCATCGATCAATTCCGAAACTACCGTGGAATTTCATTTGTGTATTTCTCTGTAGGCCTACATAACAAGTCGAGTTGGAAAAGTATTGATCAGCGACTTCCCGACTTTAGGAATTGAAGTATTCGGCATCAGGATATCCGTGGAGAATTGCTGCTGTCTGTTTCCAATGGGAGACTGGCACAATCGGGCACCGATTTTCTTTGCCGTTTATATGGCCTTAATTGTATTTTGCCTACGTAATTTTCATAAAAAGAAATTGATTTTTACTGATTTTTTAGTTTTACTCATTTGTGCGGTAGAAACTGGAAACAGATAAATCTCTCTGGCTTTATGGGTTTAGTGAGCAATGAACTTATTTAAATAAAGAAGCAAAAACAGAAGTAGAAAATCGCATGTAATATCCTAGGAATGAGGATTTAGTTTTATATTTGAAATTTTAAACCCTGTGGGCACAAAAAAACGAGCAGCGTAAGCCGTAAGGATCGACGTGACAAAAAAATATTGTATTCAGTCCAATATATTATACAATGTTTAATTTTGGTTGATTCAGCGAAATTAATACTTTTATGGAATCCGCGTGCACATGCATATATCTGTGAAATAAATGCAATGAGGTTTGGGGTCTTTGTTCGTTACAATTTTCCTTATAAAACCTGAAGTCCATAGCTGTAGATCCCCAGACCTTCCACAACATGTCTGCATGCAACAAGTACAAATTTGCATTTGGGCCACTTTCAACGCGTCCCTTCTGTGATGCTGATATATGCATATGCTATTTATCGAGTGCTGAGGTGAGCCCGATGATAATTTTTCATGTGATGAGCCCGTATTTCGTGGAAGCTTTCCCTTTAAGATTGCGCCGGAAGTAATAATGGAAAACATACAGGAAAACGATTTGTACGGATCATAGAATATTGGGAAATGCCGCTGGCAATAGCAGCTATAAATTATTATTCTTGCAAGCTTTATTATCCTTTCGGTTCTATCATGCGAACCTATTAACCGTGGCAACCAAAGTTTGTTTATAATGCCGGGTCAACAATTCTCTAAAAATTTCTAGTGGGTTTAGTCGAGTTTCCGTTCGCCTTCGAATTGGTTGGTTGCTGAAATACCGCAACACCCAATCTTGAAAATTTTTTTTGAGAGAAGGATTGAGCTGAGAAAGGAATATTTTCTCCACATTTTCTTATAGTATTAACAACGAATTTCTTTCATTTTTCTTGACTATAAGCTTATCCTCTTTCAGGTATAATACAAGCAGATATCGGGAGGATTACATATGGGACCGCTGTGCATCGGAACCAAATCTTTCAGGTATGAATGCTTTATGAAAAAAAAAAAAAAAAAAAAAAAAAAAAATCATCCATTAAACTTAAACAAACCATTTCAGCAGTTGAGTCACGCGTTAATAAATTTCCACACGAATACATTGCGGTAGACGATTTAAAATATTTTCGAAGAAAGCTACCGCCACTTAATTTCGCAGGTAGACTATACGTGATAATTTTTGTATTTCTGTAGAACAACTCACATTTCAATTCTTCAAGATTTTCACACTAAAAGCAGTATTTGTTTAGCTACTAAAAATGAAGCATCACATTTACTTGCTGAGCAAACTGAGTATCGTCACCAGTACAAGGATCCTAAAATTTCACAATTAAAAAGTAAAATTTCGAGGAAGCCAACAACTCTGAAATTGGAAGGTTGTATGGATATTATCAGTGAACATAAATCAAAGTATTTGGCTTACCCTGAAGAGGAAGTTCAAAGGTATAGCTCGCAAAGCCGTTCAAATTGTGTAAAGTTTATTTCGAATTTCAATAAGGTCCCGAGGTTCAATTACTAAACGACTTCCCAATTTGAAGCTTTGTGGAGAATTGGAACTGGAGCCAGAATACAAGTCCTCGTTTGTCAGCCATCCACTGTCGGTTCGTTCCACAAAGATTCCACCGAAAGAGTTCATAAAAGTGAAAGGGTTGCTAGGTGTTTGCAATAAAAACACAGATATGCATCCCCATCACACTTCCTCCACAGAAGCATCTGTAAAATCGGACGCCCAAAAATGTCATCTAAAATTAGAAGGTAAAATGAGTTGTGAGCCAGAATACCGTAGTCAATTCATCCAGTTCCCCATAGAGAAATCCCACTCTATTCCGCAGTTAAGCAATATAAAATTTCAGGGAGATTTCGATGGTGTTCCAGAGTACACAGAAAGTTTTAAATTTTATGACCACTATTCAAAAAGTGCACCAATCAAGAAAGCTGATCACATTCAATTTAATGGAAAAGTAGATGTTGTACCTGAATATAGGGAGAAATTTAAAGGGCCCAACATATCCAATGTAGAAAAAACTATTTCACTAAAAACTGAAGATCACTTGCATGCCGAGGGTGAATTCACCAAGGCTTTACCGGAGTATCATGAAAGCTATAAGGATCCACATATCACAAGTATGCCAGAGAGGGGGAAATGTAAAGAGCCTTATTTTCGCCTAAAAGGAAAAATAGAATTTAACCCAGAGTATAGAAGTACTTATTTGAATCATCCGCGATCTAGACCGATTGTGAAGAAATCGGTTTCATCTCTAAGACTTTCCAACAGCACGAAAAGTCCTTTTGGTACACCGAAAAGACGGTTCAAATCTACTTCACCACCTAAAAAATATCACGATCCCGATGACGATTTACCAATTGCTTGTAAGCCAGAATACCGCAAGGCGATGCATGACTACCAAATCAGAGAACGTCATCTGACACGCAAGATCACAGAAAACAATTCCAAGAAAACATCTTCAGAAAGAAAATTGAAAACGAGTCCTCGTAGAAGGGATTCGCCTCCAAAATTTAAGTTAAATGTTGAAAATTTCGATGATTCTGGTCGTAAATCATTTAAAGGTGCTCCAAAATATGGAAGAAGATCCTCGATTTCCAGAAATGCTCAAAATATTCGAGAGAAAACTGGAATCATCGAAGGTAATCGAAAGTACGGCAAAGGATCGAACGAGTCGAATGGCGAGTCGTTTTTAGTCTTAGATGAACCTTGCAAAAAAAGCAGCTGGACTGAGAAGTCGTGGTATGAAGCATGAAATTTTGATAATAAATAAATTATTGAATAGCACTATGATGTTTTAGTAGAATTTCCGACAATATGGTTCATTTAACGGTGAATAACTTGAAGTCCTATATGGAAAACCTTATGCATACTCAGGTATGTGTTGTAAGCTGTTTTTCTTGAGTATTAGTCGTGGAATTTCTTCCAGGGTTTATACAGTAAACGCCGAATCTATATAAATAACTAGTAAGGAAGCAATTGGTCACACCAATTACGTGATACCCTAGATGTAGAAAAATATACTCATTCTTATATCATCATTTTTGTATAAAAACGGCTCATGCTCTCGAGTTATCGTCTGGACAGACAGACAGACACACAGCCAGACAGACAGACAGCAGACAGACGGACAGGCATAAAACGGTTTCTTTTCACTTCCCAATCATGAATATATAGTTCTTTCTTTTCTATGACCATTATTTCTTGGCGTTGCAAACGTTCGCTCAAAACTAATATACCCTACATCTAGGGTATAAAAATGTAAATGTCCGTTTGTTAGACTCCGCTAATCTCCTAAAGTTCTCCACCGATTGCTTTGAAATTTTGACACAACATTGTATTCGACTACAGTCAGGTTTTTCTATACTTATAATATTTGTGGGAGGGTTGTGGAAAATGGGGGGGGGGGGTAGTAGCCATTCCTCTTGGGGTTGTCCAATTTGGGCCGTATGAGGTATCAAATTAAAGCTCTTACTGAGTACTATTAAATAGCATATTTTTTTTTCTTCTTAAAGAAACTTTACAACAGACTTTTTTCACTCGAATATCGTTAAAATGCGTAGTTTGCGAATTTGTCTAAAGAGGGATTGTAGGTTGGTGCGGGGGGAATGATTTTTTGTGTAAATGCTTTAGCATAATGTTCTACATATTTCATGGGAACATTTTAATTTTCTATGTTTAACCGCTATACGGGCTTTAGTGTGAAATAAATTTGTTCAATTTTTTCAAGTAAAATTTTTTTACGTGGAAGTACTTAAATTAAAATCCGATAATCTTCTAAACTACTTATCGCAGAGAAAAAATAATTATATCAAAATGTTCGCAAGAGAACGTAGAAGCGATTTAATATGCATATGTCAGATAGATTCTGTACCATTATATGAGTTTCTAGCGAAAATATAATGATTATCGAAATATTTTTGTGTATATCTGCATTTACCGTCACGGGATTAATATAAAATATCGGTCATGTAGCATTATGAAAATGCTAAGAAAGGTCGATTAATTATAATAGTCATGTTGCATGACTATTATTAAGAAAACACTTTTCCCCACGTTTTTGTTGGCGATTTAAATTTTGGGCAGAGTTTTACGGTAGTAAACGTAGATGGACAATTACAATTTACCTTTGGGGTTTTTAAATGTATATTGACTGAATGGGAATCTTTCCGGTGGGCTAAAAGATGTTCATTTGAATTTCATTTTTGGCGGTTCTGTGGGTGGGGGTGGTAACCCAACCATCTCATTTGGGGTAGTCCAATTTGAGGCGAGTGTGATATCAAATTAAATCTCTTGGTAAGTACTATTAAAAAGGTATAATTTTTTTTCTGTAAGAAAGTTTACAACAGACTTCATTCATACTGTGCAGTGAGCTACGTCGATTTATTTGCGTTTGAGTGAAAATATTGAATTCCTTCCATGAAAAATGTAAAACACTATGCTAAAGCATAATTAAAAGAAAATTCAGCCCCCACCCGTCGTATCAACCTGCTCCTCCTTTGTACCACAAGTTCGAAAAGCACGCGCTTTAACGATAAAATGTCTTTTATAAAATTTCTTACAGAAGAAAAAAAATATGCCATTTGATAGTGCATACTCAACAAAATCTTTAAGTTGATATCACACACGGCTCAAATTGGACAACCCCAAGAGGGGTAGTTGACGCACCCCAATCCAGGACACCCGAAAACGGACGAAAACGAAAATTTACGATTAGTGAATTGAGAGAAGTTATTTAAATGTATTACAGTGTCCCGTGACGGCAAACCAAAGATTTCCTCCTTCAGCAATCACGCATCAGGTTCGCCAAAAGAAGTATTCAACGTTAAAAAAATTAACGAGCAACACCGTAGAAGCACCATAGTCTTTACAGGACCTTTCAGAGATGAACATGTCCTCATTGCTCGCATTCCTACTATTCCAACAGATATCCCATTTCAATTTAAAAGATGGCACTTCCTAATTCGAGTGGCGTTTGCAATCACCATAGACAAAGGTTTGATCTAGACGGGGACACGGGGATTGTTCCTCACATGGTCAATTATATTGCGTGCAGCGTGTTCTAGACGCGGCAAACCAAAAAATCGCTATATTTGCACAGAAAATGGAACAATGAAAAATATTGTATAACCACAGGCTTCGTGAAATTATCTTTTATTTAACCAGACTGAGCCTCAGCAACGTGTAGCAGGGTACAGCTATTATGTATAAAACGCTGCAGAATTTATTTTTCTAAACTGAATAAAATACAATTTTCGATTGAGTCTTGAATAAAGCGTCCCACAAATTTTGACCAGTATAGTGCCCATGCCCAAACGGGGCGGGTCGCAGAGAGTCAGTTAATAAACGGGACAATTATTGTCCTATTTGGCTGTAATAACGGCTTCTTTAAAAAAAAATTATCTTACTTTTTTTTCAAAATTGATTCAGCTTTTTAAATATTTGTTTTATAATTTTTTTTTTTTCAATTCTTCACTCTTTGGTCAAAATCGACTTCAGATTTGATTTCATCACCCTAAAAAGCACCCACTGCCCTAAAACCCATAGGTGCATTCCGATTAAGCTGCCGAGCTTCGGGACACAAATATGGTCCAAATGTACTGCAGCCTATGTGCGAAAGAACGATTTTTTTCGAACGGAAATTAAGGTAAATATCGATGACACGGGGGACAACGCGGAACGGAGATTGCATTTTTGGACCCTACCCATCTTGAAACATACAAAAAAAATTTTTGAAGGGTGTTAAAAAACATTGTTCCGAACCATGTATTATTCAGAGAATCATAAGCCAAAAGCCAAAACCCACTCACTGACTGATCAATGTTTCTCAAATTCTTATTGTAAGAAGATTTAATATTTAAGAACTCACACTTGGTACAAAGGTTCCCTACAGGTATTACATGAGCACTTATGGTTTTTGGAAATTCGCCTTCTGAGCCCTACAACTCACCTAAGGACAAATCATTAAAAACATTACAGTAAAGTTCACTATTTCCTGGGCAATAGCGAAGCATTGCCGGGCCTGCTAGTCTAATATAAATATGAAGTCGGTGATAACGAATATTTAATCATGTAATAAAATAACACAGTAATAGTACCAAAAATTTTAAGGTTCCCAGTCCTCAATCATTTCGCTCGTACTTTTCGTGAATGCCGTTGCTTTCGCCTGATGCATGCCTCTTCAGTTTGCCACTTTTAATGCGATCACTGATTGTTTTTTTTTTATCTAAATTTCCAAGTTGAGGAAACGAAAAAGGCACATCTTTCTTTTGTGGGAATTCAATTCCCATTGATATGACACGTTTGCATTTTTTCGGATCAGCCTTTTGATAGGGAAATGGTTCCACACCTATAAACTAATAGAATTCAATTGTAGACCAAGGAATATCTCTAATAAAACTTACTCCCTGATTGAGATTTACGTTTTGAAAATTCCCATTAGACGGTTTATCCAGAGTTTCTACAGGCGCACAGAACTTTTTTCCAAATCTTAAAAATGGTGTTAGACCTATGCTGCTCTGTTTGATATTTAAGTACGGAGAGTTCGATTCCTGAATTTCCTTCACTCTATCTGGCTAAAAACCAAAAAACAAATATAAAATTAACTAAAGTAGTGTTTATTAAAATTTGAAACGAAATATAAAATTATTACACAATGAGAAACATATAAAAAATAAAAAAGAGAAGGAATACTGAAATTTTAAGTACACGGAAGAAAAATATTAGTGATAATAAGCAAAAACTCTTAATTGCAAAACGTACAATACTTGATGATGCTATGTTGACGCAATTTGCGACACAGATCTTCTTTTTTGGAACCGTGTTTACTGGAGATAATAAATCAAATGAACACTGATCGACATCGTTGGGGGATGGGGATTTCTTTTCTAGTCTAGCCACCTATAGGATGAGAAAAGTACTAAATTATTGCATGGACAAGATATAACTTGTCGAATAATAATTTAGGATGAGCACATGCACTCATTGCAGCGAAGTTGAAATGTAAAGTTATTTAAACTTACTTGGACATTTAACCTGTAATTTTCACTTTCTATTTCTACTATCTTATTTTCTAAAGCCCTGAAAGTGTTGCAATTAGAAAAAAAACCGAATACTAGTTAAAACATTTACTCTCTTTTCTCCCTTTCCTTCTTTAAATCATATTGTGCTACTTTCAAAGAATTCCTAACGTTTGTCTTCTGGCCTTCGCACGCTCTGAGCTCCCTACAAACAAGCAAAATGAAAATAATTGCAATTTTTTTGAATAATATTACCTCTTCAGTGTAGCAACCCAGACGCTCAAGGTTTTAGCATCAGTTTCATCCTTCAGCATTTTATCAACGTCTGATTCAGTAGCTGCCAATAGGGATTCTACAGAGCTCATTAATTCAATTCTAGTATTAAGCGTTTTCACTTGATTTTTTAAGTCCTCCACATGTTTATTTCCTTCTTTAAGAATGGCCACCTTGAATTTATATTTCTAATAAATGCTTCTAAAATTACTAATAATGTTTAATACTTGTTCGTTGAATGATAATATAATGGCATTTTTCTGTTCAATTTTGTTTTCTAGGCCGGCTATTGTTTTCCTAATGAGAAAAAATTCATTTTCATTGCAATAGTATATTCCTGCGAAATAATGTTATTTACATTGCTTTCTTCATTGTCTTGTCTAATTCTTGAATTTTGTTCTTTGCCGCAGTGATTTCTTGTTCCGTTGCTTTCACAGTTAGTTCTGCAAATTCCAACTGTTGTTGGAGGTTTCCGACATCAATGCGGCTCGAGTCATTGGAAATATTAAAATAAATTTTATGAATATTCTTCTCGCAGCATTTGTGGCGACATTGCGGACATGTTTTTGCACTATTTATTGCAATTTCAATTAAATAATTACAAATGAAAATTTAATAGAAGTAATATTTACCGTTCCAACCACTGCATTAAGCAATGATGGTGAAACATATGTCCACATGTTGTAACAAAGACATCATCCGATGGCGAAAATATTTCAGCGCAAATAATGCAATTTAAATTCATCCTTATAAGTTAATTCTATTCAAAAACATTAAATATTGAAATCACAATTTTAAAGACATCACTACACTGAACACTCTCCCGCCAACTTGCTGTCACTTTTAAATCTGAACTGTCAAATCAGAAATCAGAAGTACCAATCCCTGATTATTTTGAACGCATTCAAAAACTTTACTATAGTCAACTACGTGGTAAGTCATAGTTATGCTGCAGAACGTCATTTTACTACAGAAATACAGAATTATGAGACTTTTTGAACGACCTGTGGTAAACTACGAGTTTCTGACAAAAATAGAAACAACAATCATTACTAATCTCTTTCCCTCACCGACCCAAACTACTCTGTCAAAATTAATTGTCAGTGGTAGAGTGAGGTAAATTTGTCAATCATTTTATTTTGTTTAGCGTTATTTTGTATTTTAAGCTTTCAATTTTGTTTAGTAAAAATATATTTATGGTAACATGGAAGAAAAACGAAAAATTTTGTTGTTGGCGGCGGTAACCTCCGCCGCGTATCATTTTCAGAATACAGTAAACACAACATCAATGAATTTGCGTTTTCTTTAACACACGGCTTTTCTTTTAAAGAAGTGTCATTGTTACACAGTTCCTTATTTCTTTCTCTCATTCAAATATTTACTACAGGCTACCATGCTCCTGAGTAGAGTAAAAATTTTACCACGACGTGGTCAACTACAAGAGTTTTTGAACGCACAATAGTTATGTTGTAGTAAACTACGAAGTTTTTGAAAGCCCAAAGTTTACTATATTTGACTATATAGTAAGGTTTTTGAACGCGCTCTTTGTAGTTTAAATTCGGAATTATTGTGATTATTATTTTAATGTTTCTATCGTACAAAGTATTTTCACTTAATTAGAATTTGTTTTAATTGGTACATGGTACATAATTACATTGTAAATTGCAATCTAAAATAATTTTCCCATTTTTTCGAAACAATTAAATTTTTCGAAATTCGAAAATTGTGTCGATAAAATTGAAGACAGCTGTCAGTCTCTTTTCCGGTTTGCTGTCAACTAAATCATTGACAGATATTTTGTTTAAGGTAAAAATCCATTAAAATCCCCATAATTCCACTTGAAATAGTAACAAACTTTAATAATGTTATTTATTTACAAATCATCGATAACATTTCTGAAGTATTAAGTGTAATTAATCCGTATAACATTTCAGATAAACAAACGCTATGGCCAAGTCAAAGAACCACACAAATCACAACCAAAACCGAAAGGCTCATCGCAATGGAATTAAAAGACCAAGGCGTAATCGCCACGAATCCACTTTGGGTGTAAGTACCTTTTCTTGCATCCCTTAATAATTAGTGTTTGTGCATTGTTGAGAATAGCAAAGCCTAAATGCAAAACCAATGTAAATTTACTTTATTGCATATTTCAGATGGATGCCAAATTCCTCATAAATCAGAGATTTGCTAGGAGAGGCAACGTGTCTGGAGCTGAGTCCGCCAAACGCCACGAACAGCACTTGGCAAATCGTGAAAATAAACCGCAACCAATCAAGCTGTAATTTTAAATAAAAACTAAACAGTTAGATCTACTTTTGAATGTTTGCATTTGTTGTTGTCTTGTTGAGTAATCAATCTTATTTCGAACTATTTTCTTCTTGTTTTTCCTAGTACTCCTTTTTCTGATATCTCGGATCGCTTATAACAAATACTGATTGGATAGAAATAATTGGCAAAGAGAGAATTATGTTGAAAAATGTTATTTAAGGTTAACCGCCATTTCCGGTTGATGGTTATGACTGTCAAAGTCTTGTGATTCGAGTTCTGCGGTTTAACAACATTCGACGAAAATGGCTTTGCTTCCACGGCTTTCTGGTGAATATATTGTTAAAAGAGCCAAATTTCTGAAAGTCCATGAGAGCGGTATAGATAAGTTAAAAAATGAAATAATCGAGGGGCTAAAAACAAAAGTTATTGATATTGCTAATTTTTCACAAAATGATTTCCATCCCAAGATCAGCAGCGATGCTTGGGCTGTTGATTGGATTTTTCTTGTGGATACTTTGAATTTTTGTTTCTGGACAGAAGGTAAGAGTTGCAAACTTTCGGCAAATCAACACATCATTTGGTATAAAAAAGTTGTATAGCCACTAAAAGTTATATTTGCAGACTCCCAGAAAAAATGGACCGTTCAGGGACACACCGGCTACTTTGCACTCTGCAGTGCTATCAATCGAGCTATAAAAGAAGGCGTGGATATTACCAATCCCAAATTCTATTCAAACATTAGTACCGAACAACTTTCGTCTATTCTACGGTCCGATGACGGGTTAACACACATCCCTTTATTAGATGAAAGGGTGTTCCACTTACGTGAATCTGGCAAAACTTTGGTGGAAAAGTACGAAGGAAAATTTGAAAACTGTGTAAAACTCTGCAATCATTCCGCACAGAAGCTCTTAACCACTGTAGTGTCTGAATTCCCAAGTTACAAGGATGAGGCAGAGTACAATGGGCAGCGAGTATCACTTTACAAGCGCGCGCAGATTTTAATTGGAGATATATGGGCATGTTTCAAAGGAAGTGGACTTGGTCGTTTTGATGACATAGATACAATTACGATGTTCGCTGACTATCGTGTGCCCCAGGTTTTGGTGCATTTTGGTTGCTTGGAATACTCGGACGAGTTAATGGGTATACTTGAAAAAGGAGTTATTTTGCGCAATGGTTGTGAAATGGAAGTCGAAATTAGAGGAGCTTCAATATATATTGTGGAAGAAGTGAAAAAGAAAATAATAAAGGAAATCGCAGAGAATAATTTGAATATTGCTCGGCAAAATGTTAATTCCATTCTCTTAGATCACTTTCTCTGGGACTACAGAAGAAAGTTTGCGAAGGAGTTGGCTCATATTCCATTCCATAAAGTTCTTTGTATATACTATTAAAACTCAAAGGAATGAATGATTGTAAAGTATTTTGCAATAAATTTCAATTGACCAAATGGAATCAGTCTTAATTTTTGAATGCGTGCGCTGGGTTGCATTTTATGGCATACACCATAAACTAAAAATTTCAAATTACTACTAAATTATAACAGTGGTAAATACCACAGAACCGAAAACTTCAAGTTGTGCAAGTTCAAATTCTGATGTAAATATTTCAATAGTTTTTGTGCGTTGCTAATTATATAAGATAATTGTGCCCATAACGATTGTTCTTGGCTGTTAGTTATTCTTGGACGATCTTGGTTGGGAATACTCTCGAACGCTGCAACGAAAAAGTTTTAATATTGCACAAATCCAACCTTACAAAAAACTTACATTTTTTATGACGAAAACAGTGGTGTCTATAATCTATATAGGGCATTTAAGCCCTATTCTCTCTTTGTTGTGCATTAGTGCTGTGATATAAAATAATTTTTGAAGCTCTTACGATTTTTATGGACGTCAATGAAATGCGTCCGAAAGTAGTAAATATTTTTAAACTTCTTTTTGCAGTAGTTGCACGTAGTTGCATTAGTTACACTCCTAAATTTATGTGCAAAATTGTGCAATACAGATAAATGAACAAAAAAACGATGCAAAATCTTCAAGTAGATTCTTCTTTCTGTGATATTTAGACGAGCAGTTTGCCAAATACCACCAACTTCATGTAAACAGTTCTTGGATTCCATTTGACGGGTTTAGCGAAATAAATACTGTTCGCAAATGTGAGGAAAGCAAAATGCTAACATAGAAAGGATCTAAGCCCTTAAAATTTTGATTGTCTTGTTAGTTTCAACTAGAAGTAAACACAGAATGTTGCCTACCATTTAAGAGTAATAAAATAAATTTAATTTAATTGAAAACATTTGGCGCGCTTGTCGCAAAACAATTGATAGGTTTCGTCGAGAGATGGCTGATCCTATCGCATCACGTGAATTCCTCTTCTTGTGTTGGAAGCTCTGGTGATTGATTTTAAGCTGGCAAATTTTCCTGAATTTATCTTCTTAGTTGAACATCGCAAAATCATATCGTTAATTCGGTCTGCTGGTTAGTGATATTGCTTAAATCGTTTCATTTTAAGTAAGTTCCAAAATAGCGCACAATATAAAAAAAAACATAGAATAAGAAAACAAGTTTTAAGTGAATAAAATTAATAATCAATTAATAGCTTGTTGATAGTTTTTCAAAGGTTTTAATTAATAGCCAGAATAAGGACTTGTCCCTATGTGTATTCCAGTGAAAGTGCGGGTTTAAAAGTATTTTTATGAAAATAAAATTATAAGCTCATGTGATACTGTGAAAGATAATTTGCATTTATATTACAATAAATATTTTCCTTAATGTGGCAGCATATTCTACTGTTTCTCGTTTATTACAGTTATTGATTTCATCGTTATATTTGCCGTTTTTATTAGTTTTTCTTAGAGATTCATTCTATAGGAAAATTTCAACTGTCATGTGACTGTCAAGAAAGCAGCTGACACCTTAAGCAAAGTGTCAAATGTTGTTGTCAACTAAAACTGGAGAGTAGATTTTCGTGAGGACTGTGGATTACCCAATATTATGATTGTTTGAAAGACTGTATTATAAAAAGAAACACGCCGACGCGTTGTTGACTTGTGCTTGTGTACATTTTTTAAGAACATTTAATGCGATCTGTGTCAAATTGTTGTAATTTGTATGTTTCTCGATCAGAATCATTAAAAATAGGAGTAGTAAAAAGATTTTTTCAATATATATTTTGTAAACGGTGGTGCTTTTAATTGTTCAACACAAGGCCACATATGGCGATTTTGTTGTGATTTGCTTCTGCCAATATTGATATAGTTCAGTAGTGCTTGTTTTTCATGAAATAATATTCAACATTTAATAAAATCAATTATCTGACGTAAAGGAAGTGTAACGGAATCACACAATTAAAAGCAAATTGAAATCAATTATTTAAGAATAACCGTGTGATATATTTATAAGCCTTACAGTACTGAAGTAAGGAACAAGGACACTTTGACGAACTACACGCAAGTAATATTTTTGGATTATTTGTAGTGTTCATGAATGCATAGAATACTTTTGCATTATTATGAATCCGGAAACCATGATCTGAAATCTGAACTTTCACAGTTGATTATAAAAGGTAACAGTTTTATACAGGCACCCTGAGAAAGCGGCAGGGTGTGGGCGGTGTAATTTGTGAGGGGCTTCGTGCTCCTAGGAGCCTCAATTAACGCCTACTGGACTTACCTGATACTCTGACAATAGTGGCATCCAGGAAGAAATCTGTCAGGGCCCTTGAAATTGCTGTCGGTGGACCTGATTTTATACAAAGCGAAAACATTCACTGATCGCCTTTTATCGTTTAAATCATAATATGAGTTAAATCTCGAAAAAAAACCATGCATTTAATACAGTACATTTACCATGATTACTATATCCAAACTCTTACTTTTCCAGATTCATTTACTAAACAATCAACATGTCTGAATATTGGCTAATATCTGCTCCAGGAGACAAAACGTGTCAGCAGACGTTCGATACGATGAACAATGTCACCAGCAAACAAAATAATCTCTGCGAGAATTATAAATTCCATATACCAGACCTGAAGGTAATTATTATATAATCGCAATTGATAATATTTTTAAATTCAAAATTTTCTTTTTACGCTCAGGTTGGCACACTGGATCAACTTGTAGGTCTGTCTGACGATCTTGGTAAACTTGATCAATTCGTGGATCAAATCACACGAAAGGTCGCGCATTACTTGGGTGAAGTATTAGAAGATAAACGTGATAAGCTTCATGAAAATTTGATGGCCAATAATAGTGAGTCAATTTAAAAGAAATATATTTAAAAAACAGAAATAATACCAACCGAAAAGCCACGACATATTTCGTTTGGAACATATCTAAATTTAATCATTTTTAAAGGTGCATTGTGCTACAGTTAAAGTTTATCTCTCTTAGTAGTTGGGAATGCTATTAGCTATTTTTCAAACATTTTTAAGACGTTTTTAAGAAGTGTGCGCAATTTTTAATGATAATTAACACTGTTTTAAAAATCAAATTACTTGAATTCATTTACTAATAATAATAGTACCTATAAGTAAATAATATGATGCAATTGTGCACACTTCTTTATACAGATTTAAAAACTAATATGAAGATGATTTCTTGCTTTTTGTTAATATCATAATATTTATATTTACAGAGACGTTTTTGACTGAAAAATGTAAAACAAAATATTCTATAAGTAGACATAAATAAAAATTTGTTTTAGTTTAATTTATATTATTAATTTTTGTTTAGCGTTTTTCTGTTTACAATTCTTTTGATTATTGATACATATCAATCATCAGCAAACTCATTTATCTGTGTCAACAGGTTAACAGCTTTTTTAATTATTGTTTTCGCTTTACGGTACAAATTCATTAGAATTATTTATTACCAACAGAACTTTCAGTAAAGCTTAATATGCTTGAATGACAACAAGAAGAGCAACAATCGTGTTTTGCATTAGTTTTTAAATCTAGTCATAACGTTCGTTAACAATTTAACTTTTACTGAATACTTTTTTTATATCCAACTTAAACTTTTAATTATTTGCATCATCGTTTCTTTTCAATTGCAGCTTTTTGTATAATATTGTTAACATTTCGTCCTTTCAGGAAAATTCCAATTCTTATATTCTATCATGAAAGAAAACAATTGCAATCACTTAAAATCTATAAAAGATAAATCTACAGTAGGAATTCAATATGTGTTATTTATGCCGAAATTCATGAAGGAATCATATAAATACGGCGTTGAAAGACATTAATGAATGCAGATAAGATTTTTATAAAGTACGAAACTTCGGAAATTCTTCATCTCTTTTTGCATGCTGCAAAATTAAATACAAACAAGGTCGATTGTGAAATTGTTTTAAGCTTTTTGAAGTGCTTAACTCATCTCCCTTAATTCTTAATTTTTCCGTTTGCGCTTTAATATTGATTTCGACTTATTTTAAATTAGTTTTTCGTAAATAGAAATCATATAAACATAAAAATATTGTAAACAATTTATAAAATCAATATAAATTATTATATAAACACTGGGCAAATAAAACTCATTTAATATCTGTCTACAAGAAGCGCCAGGATCGCCTATTGTGAATAATAAAGTGGAATCGCCAACTCTACCGAATGGCCAGGAAAAGTGTTATCCGCTCCCAAGGAGTCTTTCAAATTCGTTTAGTTCCGACCACGATTTTAATACATCATATGCCTGTAGTCCTATTGATGAGTGCAGTGATTCTTTTGATTGGTGGTTTTACAATCACAGGGGTTCTAATAAAAGCAGGTATTGAGCGATATAATTGCAATTTAGGATTCACATCTGCTCTTGAAATATTTTTGTACTTATAATTTTTATAAAAATATCTGGGCATAAAAAATTAATTAAATAATATTTCAAGATGGATGTTTTTGCGTAAGCATTCTTCAAAACTATTATGAATCTAGTCCAGTTAATTATTTTAATACTCTTTATAAAAATTCCTATAAACAGTAGAAGTCGCTCATCAAGTCAAACTAATATGGCTGGTGGAGTTAATTGTACACATAAATCATCTTCAATGAGTAGTTGTTGTGGCAGTAGCCATGGCAGATCAAGTCCTGATGAATTAACTGGGGACGGAGTAGGGGAGCCTCCACCTATGCCTCTTAGTCCAGGTTAGATCCTGGATAAGATATTTTAAATCCGAAAATGTACTATTGGTGATTTTTCACTTTAAGTTTCACAGTTTTATCCGAAAAGATTTTCTTTTAGAAATGTGTCTGCATTTTGTTTATCTGATAATAATCAATGTGTTTTCACAATGTTTGCTTTTAGCAACTTGAAATCTGTTTCACTGTATATAATATAAGCTTTTGTTTCCGACGCATTTAATGCAGCTATTTGTGTCTATTTATTACACTTTAAGGATTGGATTACGTGAAGGTAAAGCATATATTCATGTTGACCAGTTATTCGAGTACACAACAATATTTTGTGTATGTGTGTTCAAAGCTGCAGAAAATTTTTACAGTGAGAGTGAAAACGGGAATAATAAAGAAAATTTATAAATAAGAACCAAATGTAATGTAGATGTGTTTAAAAACGATTTGTGGTTGTTTGCATGAAGGTATGTGAAACAAATCAAAGGAGAATTTCAAATTACATTTTTATTTGCCACTTAGAAACATAATGCACCAATCTATTATTTGGTAATAAGAGGATAATTTGGCCTTTGAATACAACGAATTGTAGGGCATGTTTTCTTAGGTCTTGCGTATATCCAAAAAGATAGCACGTGTAAGGAGATGGAAGCTAAGCACACTTTCGAATCTTGTTTTAAGTGTTTTACTTAAGAAAATCCTTCTAATAACAAAGTGCACATTATTTTTCTTGTGAGTGCTTCTCAATATGCTTGCTTTCGCTTCAGCGCTTTGCTATGTGAGAAAAGTTTCAAGAAACTAATTCACAAATAATATATTTTTAAGCCTGCAATTACTGTTTTTTAGCTGAACTTTCATCATACATTACCCGTTTCCAATGGGACATGGCCAAGTATCCCATCAAGCAGTCACTGCGAAACATTGCTGACATCATCTCAAAGCAAGTATCGCAAATTGAAGTTGATTTGAAGACCAAATCAAACTCTTACAACAGTTTAAAAGGAACCTTACAGAACTTAGAGAAGAAGCAAACGTAAGAATTGTCATTTAGTTAATTATAATACTATCATTGGTATGCGCAGGGGGAGTTTAACTACTCGCAGCCTTGTTGACTTAGTGAAAAAGGAGCACTTTATTTTGGATTCGGAATACCTAACAACTTTATTGGTGGTTGTTTCGAAGTAAGTATAACTAATATTTTAATAATATACCTGTATCCGGTATCTATTAAAATTTTGTAGAAATATGGCCAATGATTGGATTACCGAATATGAGAAACTCACGGATATGATTGTACCTCGGTCATCCACTCTAATATGTCAGGATTCGGAGCATATGCTTTTCAATGTGACTCTATTCAAAAAAGTTGTCGAGGAGTTCAAGTTACATGCTCGCGAGAAAAAATTCTTCGTTCGAGATTTTGTATATAATGAAGAAGAATTGGCTGCAGGTAAAAATGAAATCACCAAGTTGGCCACCGACAAGAAGAAACAATTCGTGAGTATAACTGAATATGGTACATACATGTGTCTGCCAATATGAAATCCTCAGGGTCCTCTTGTCCGATGGTTGAAAGTAAATTTCAGCGAATGCTTCTGCGCTTGGATTCATGTGAAAGCTCTGAGAGTCTTCGTTGAGTCCGTGCTAAGGTAAGAAAGAAAGATATTCATTACTTTAAGTGTTAAAGCTGCTCAGCGGGAAAATGGAAATAATGAGCCTTTTCTTCCATTTCAGATATGGTTTGCCAGTCAATTTCCAGGCAATATTAATCCATCCGAACAAGAAGAGCACAAAACGATTGCGGGACGTTCTTAATCAACTCTATAACCATTTAGATGGTTCGGCGTCATCGGCTGGAACAAACGTTGATGTAAACTGTTTGTGTTTTCAAAACTACTCATATTAATAATTTACATTTCAGCAAAATATGGATATGATGAACCTGGGTTTCGGCCAAACAGAATACTATCCATACGTTTACTATAAAATCAATATTGATATGATTGACTCTAAAGCCTAAGCGTTAACCTACTCTAAATCTGTTACGATAAGCGAATTCATTGGTCTTTTATCATAATACATATTTCTAGTTCAGATTTATTTTATTTTGTTGTTTTCCTCTTTTGTTAATGCTTCATCTTAGTCTTGGTTAGCAATTAAACTAAGAGGAAAGTCATAAAGTTTCAAGAACTTTTGTTGATTATTATTAAATCGATTGCAGTATTTGTGTTGTTTTAATTAATTTAGTTTCAAAGAAATTCAAATTTTGTTAAAACATTTTACGAAAAATAATATATATATTATGTACCGGCCAAATTAAATTTAAAGGTTAAACAAGATTGTTAAAAAAGAAAACGTTTCCTTAACGATGAAATTGTATTGAATGTTGTTAAATTGTTACGATTCCGTTAGTTTTTTAATAATATTTTCACTTTGTTCTGTTGCACAATTTCTAAAAAGCTGTATAAAACTAGTATACCTACCTACTTAATTATAAACAAAGTGAAAGTATTAAATCTTTAGTTGAAATGAAAGAACAATAATTATAAACATAATATAATGTTCATTATTTTGAAGATGAAATATGTAAAAAGTGTTTCATGTAAATATTAGAAAGAAAACATTCCAAAAGTAATTTCTATTGTTCTTATTTTGATGTGTTGCAAATTCATAAAGTTTATTTGTTTATGTTATTTGTTGTCGGTGTAAAATAGTGTCTACAGAAGAATATTACAATTTTTTTCGAAGTTCTCAATTATTATTTTGATTAAAAGAGAATTCCAGCAACGTATTTTTGAACCTAATATCTCCACAGTGAACACAAAATATAATCTACAATTAAGAAAATTAACACCGTTGATATTTTCGTTGAACGTTGAACCCAAAATCATAGCAATAGATAATCTTAATAAGGGGATTTTCCCCGAAGACCAGAAAACTTCGGCTATATAGCAAATTTAGAAAAACATATCCCACCAAAAACATTCTGTAAAAAACTAGCCAAGTCTCGATGGAGCTGCTTGTTTATCTCTAAAAAGTAATGAAATCGAGACAAAGTCGTACCAAGTCTAAGGTTCCTTACTGCGATTTATTTATTATTATAGTTAATGTTGTGTGACTTGGCCGTTGAAGGGTACAAAACCAGGTGTATAAAAAATTATTTCCAGTACAGACGGACTTCTAATCATTGATAGAAGTCCGTCTGTACGTCTATTTCATGTTAGATCGGTGGTCGATTTGACGCTCCAAAAAGAAGAGAGCAGAAGTCAGCATTGTCAATGCTGAATGCATGTGTTGCACAATCAACAACAGCCTAAAATGAGACACTAGCGTCCAATTACCAATACCAGTATGGGCTATTATCTCGCTTAACAAACATAGGTAGTTACAACAGATATAACATTACGTGTAAACAAAATTGACTTGTACCCACTAACATATAAAGAATGTTCAACGGCCAAGTCACACAACATTAACTATAATAATAAATAAATCGCAGTAAGGAACCTTAGACTTGGTACGACTTTGTCTCGATTTCATTACTTTTTAGAGATAAACAAGCAGCTCCATCGAGACTTGGCTAGTTTTTTACAGAATGTTTTTGGTGGGATTTCACTTCTTTTTGTAGAAACCTGGGCATATTGATTTATTTTATTAGATTTTCTTATTTGACACATTTTTTTTCGCAGATCTGATACTGCAAGTTGAGTCAGTTCTACCATACACCAAGAAAGATATTGAATGGAAGAGACAAGACCCGTCTTTGGGCATACCAACTACTTGGTAGTTCATCGTCGTCTTTTAATATTATCGACATTTTTTACGATATTATTATTTTTACGATATTAATTACCAAGCACATTAAGGACCTTTTCGAAAGTTCTCACTAAACACTAAACCCTAAACACTAAACACTAGTCCGAATTTTGCTCCCTTGTTCACTATTTTGCTCACTATTCCGTCACAGTTCGAGGAAATCCAAAACGGCAAACTGAAACGAATCCTTTTTTCGTTTTCTTGCTCCTCACGCAATAACTGTTATGTTTATGCCAGAATTGTCACTTTGAAATCAAAGCATACTTTGATCTTTAATAGTTTGGTTGGGCTCTTGTGTTTTCAAATAAGGGTCACCAGGTACTCCATATCTTCGATTATCCTAGTTTTTATAGTTTTCCCTTTATGTGACCATTAAACCCTAACTCTGTACCAAATTTCAGCTCTCTGAGTTTATGGGAAGTACTAGTTCTATTCTGATGATCATGAGTGAGTGAGTGTCATAAATGCGAAACTTTGCTTTCGCTTAACTTCGGAACTAAATGACCTACAGACTTGAAATTTTTTATTTTAAGTGTGATTTTATAGCTTACTGGATGACGAAAATTTCAGCATTCTGGTCTTATCCAGAGATTCTCAAATAGGGGCTTGAAAATGCGGCGAAATGGTTCCAGTAAAGGATGGTACGGCAGTGTTTGCTTCGCGCTCGACTTGGCGGGGGCACTGCCGTGCCCCCTAATATAAGATCTTTTACAGTGTTCTTTAGTTATAGAAATTACTCTAAATTGTGTAAATCACACTTCATGACTTCAGTATCTATCCTCATCAGATTAAATTACGGTAATCCGCTGCTGCATTCTGTAGCCTACAGTGCTATTAATAATAATATTCCATGTGAAGAAATAAATATCTCGAGCACTGTGATTTACCTTTAATCCCAAATCAAACGAAATTTTTTAATACTTTGAAAACAAAACAATGATTTGCTTTAGGTGTTTTGCGACAATGCTTATCTTTTAGATTTAATAGTGTTTCAATTTTATTTGTTGATATTGGAATATACACATTTTTTGTAGATAAGATCGTTGAATTGTAATTTAAATAAGTACGGATTAAATCTATCTTCCTCACGTATGATTTATAAAAACTGATTATATTTAATGCAATTGTTTTTTAGTATGTATTTTGAATCTTACTATAGTTTAAATCAGGCCCTTTAAAAAATAGATCAACGATGTATTGCAAAATAACAAATTGGTGCAAATCAAGAAGACGATATCGCAATAATCTTTTGGAATATCAGAAAAAACTTGTGACGAAACTGACCCACTTAACTACATACCTACCTTGAAGAGAAACAATAGAGATTATTTGCCACTTCGATTACGGTGCTCCAAATGATCTACAAAATCTTAGTTCTAATCGACATGTGTGTAAGTCTGTTCAAGTCCACTTCCATTATTAACGTGCTTATCGGAGCCAATTGAAGTTCTGTACAGGTATCAGGAAGGCGTCCAACAGGGTGAAAGTCATATGCAAAGGTAGATTAGTTGCTGTTTTTGTTTTTACTTGAACACGGTAAGCAGGTCACAGATATGATTAAACTTATCACTCTGATTTCGAAAACTATATTAAGAACCTCTAAAATCGACAGTACAGTATATTCGTTGGTAGTTAGTTAAAGAGTTCAACTCTGAGGTTTCATACTAAGCTTCAGAAATATGGCGAACAATTTTCTATACCTTTTTATAGTAAGTACACTAGTTTTTAAAGTGAGGTCCTTAGACAATGGATTGGCTCGAACACCCCCTATGGGATGGATGCACTGGCAGCGGTTTCGATGCATTGTAGACTGCCAAAAATACCCCAACGAATGCATAAGGTGATTTCAGGTCATATAATATTGAAGTCAAAGTAGTTGAATCGAAGTTAAAATTAGTGAGGATCTTTTCAAACGTACTGCTGATTTAATGGTGTCAGAGGGATACGCAGACGCAGGATATGAATATGTTATTATTGACGACTGCTGGATGGAAATGAAGCGCGACAAAAACGAAAGACTTGTTCCAGATCGGCAGCGTTTTCCAAATGGCATGAAAGCAGTTGCTGATTATGTTAGTAGACCTCTACTGGCTGAGTCCATATTTAGTGATACTAGATGGTGTGCTTGTTTCCCTTTAGATTCATTCGAAAGGACTCAAATTCGGTTTGTATGAAGATTATGGAACCCACACTTGCGCTGGATATCCTGGCGTTATTGATCACATGGACATCGATGCTCAAACTTTTGCTGATTGGGAAGTAGACTACGTGAAACTGGACGGGTGCTATGCGGACATCGATGATATGGATATAGGCTACCCAGAATTTGGTAGACTTCTGAATCAAACTGGTCGCCCGATGGTGTACTCGTGCAGTTGGCCAGTGTACCAGGAATATCAGGGGAAAATTGTATGTCTCAACAATATCTAACTATTTTTTTTTGATCCTATTAAAAATTTAAGCCCAATTATGAAGCTCTGAAAGAGCATTGCAACTTGTGGCGTAACTGGGGTGATATCGACGACTCCTGGGAATCAGTTAGATCAATAACGGATTATTTCTCCAAAAACCAAGACCGAATAGTCCCACATGGAGGACCTGGACACTGGAATGATCCAGATATGGTAAAAATATTTGAATATTGGATTATAATTATCAAACATTAATGTTACTAAAGTTGGTCCTTGGCAACTTCGGGCTTAGTTATGAACAAAGTAAGGCACAAATGGCCATTTGGGCAATACTAGCTGCTCCTTTAATCATGTCAGCAGATTTAGCAACTGTTCGACCAGAAATCAAGGAAATCTTGATAAACAAGTAAAAAGCAAACTTACAGTTGAAATTTAATAAATTAGTTATAATATTTACTCTTGATTTTAATCCTTAGGGAAATTATTGCAGTTAATCAAGATTCATTAGGAATTCAGGGGCGCCGTGTAAGCTATGACAAGAATATTGAGGTAAGTGGCAATTTTTAAACATTCCATATACAACAAGCATACTGTACTTTTATTGAAATTGAAGGAAACAAAACTTTACATTAATTTTTTACTAGTTCTTAAAAGACATATTATGCAAGGAAATTGATAAATTTATTTATTCAATTGATTTCAAAATTAATTAACTCGTTATACATTAAATGTTCTAATTAATTCGTTGAATGTTATATGCTATTCATATAACAGCGTTGTTATTGTTACTGAATCGTGGAAAGGTCATGCTTGCAAAGCTAAGCTAATTGTTGATTTTTTTATATAAGACTAGACATCTTTTTTTAGACAGTAAAGGTTGAACCAGCATAACTTTTTGTTTTAATATACGTATATAAAAGCAAATTAAATAAATTTTCAAAAATGATAATATAATCATAAAAACAGTTTGATATTGAAAATGATTAGCAACGGAAATTCTTTATTCATACTCTTTTGTAGCTGCTTGTTATTCTGTTAATTTGTGTTCCTTTAAACTGTTCTAGATTTGGGTGCGACCCATAACACCCGTCAAAGGGGACCAGCATTCATATGCAATTTCTTTTGTGAGTCACAGAACGGATGGAGCACCTTACGCTGTTGCGAGGTCACTGAAAGATCTCGGTCTGACAAACGCAAACGGTTACTTAGTCAAAGTACGTTCGAAACAATTTTTTCCTGGCGTTTTTGTCTATTCAAAGCTTTCTTTTATTTAGGATTTGTTCGAGACAGAAGGTCATAGCAAAGTTGTAAAGTCAACAGACTTATTTAACGTTCGCGTAAATCCGACTGGTATGAGAATTTTATTTGTACGTTTTTATTTCATTTAATTTATTTTTATCCATCTTTACA
This sequence comes from Leptogaster cylindrica, assembly GCA_963082835.1. NCBI lineage: Eukaryota > Metazoa > Arthropoda > Insecta > Diptera > Asilidae > Leptogaster > Leptogaster cylindrica. The sequence goes on from OY720106.1 coordinate 17,768,580, forward strand.
GGTGTACAATTTTATAAATTTACGGCGTTGTAGATGTGTGTGGAATTTCTCTGATATGAACATTATGTAAAAATTGAATAACAATTAAATGTGATTAGTTTTAACTCTTGCGTCAATTTACATTTTTTTGTCTTAATTAAAAACACAGCCCATCATCACCGAAGTCATTCAAAATCCAAAATCGGCTTGTTTGTTTTCTTAGTTATTACGTTTCAAGGTTCCATTCCTATGCAGCCAGAGGTTGGCAAATGTCTTGTTTATCTCTCTCTCAAATGTTTATTTTTCTGATACATTTTCCTTGGTAAATTATTACACTACTTCTGCTAAACTGTGCAGATGAGATCCGGAGATCGGTTAAGATTTAAGAAATATTCACCCAAAGTGTAATATCCACGGACACAGTCTTCAATTACTTACACTTACCTGTAAAAATAAAATAAGCGTCGAATCGAACACATTAACCATATGCTGTGATGTTAAAAATTTCGAAGGAGAATTTTCTATTTTTAGTTTTATAAAATTGTGATTATTTATCAAAGGGAATACATGCAGTCAGAATTTATAGAACAGTACAGCAATATTTCTAATTACTTGTGCTTATAATGATTATTCAGGTAACGTACTCAGTAGATATATCGTAATGAATATACAGCAGAAATGAGCAAACTCCATACTTGAATTACATTCTACAAATTATGTGATCAACACTGCTAATGAGGTAATCATTGCACAGGGCTCCATTAAATGCCAATATTGGGACTTCTGACATAGTCGTTTCTTTCAAATAATCTTAATTAGCACCTTTTGCATTGTGAAATCTCTTTAATCTGCAATTTCAGTAATACACATATTATGTATTTAGTGTAAATAAATATTAAAACCAAATATGTACCTACATGTGTTATATTGAATATAAAGGACATTATTATATTACTTACAAGTATGTTAAAACATTACCTCGGTATCTCAACATTATTTTTATAAAGATATCTTTAAAAAACAGACTTTATAAATGTGGCTTACCATTGTCGTTCAATTTAATAACGCGTTAAAAACATGTACAGGGTTTGCAGAGAAGCACAAAAAAATTTGGCTTCGAACCTTCTCATTAAACAAGTATGTTAATGTTCTTAAATATTACGCAAACCAAAATTTTTTACTTGAATTTTACACGATTTGTTACCTTCGGAACTATAATCAGAAAAATCTAGCAAATAAAAGAAATTAATTAAGAACAGGTAAAAACATTTACATTAAAGGGACTTCTTTGAGTTTTTTAAAAAACTTATGTTATTCGAATATAACTGCAAAAAAAATTAGAAAAACCATCAATAACAAAAAACGAAAGACGTAGTCATTTATTAAATCATCAGAATTTATTTACAAAAAATCATAATTTTTTAAGTAGATAGTGCTACGGACTATGATTGTTCCGAGCGAGTTCCACTCTGCCAGAAAAAATTTTGAACTGCTGAAACAGTTTTGCATAATGTAAATTCGTTGGCTTGTTTACGCGAATGTGCCGGCATGTTCAAACTGACCTTTTCACTTTCAATCGGAATCATTGGCAGTGTTAATATGTACGATGAATTTTTCATTTTACGCATTTAAGCAGTTCCAGAGCATCACCTTAATTGGCAAATGACTAATGACTATAGCGTTAATGTTTACATTTATGAGACTTGTCTTTGACTGATGAAGTATGTAAAATGTAATTCCTGTAAATGTAGATCGGATCAGTTCTTGGGAATGGGAATAATATTAAACAACCTTTATCATAGGCATTAACTTGTTGAGTAGAATTCAAATGCAGTGAACTTCCTCTGTAACCAATAACCACATGGTATAACATCTATTACATTGCGTATTCAGTTAATTATTATTGAGGAGGTATGTAATTACATTTTTCCAGCCTTGTAAGTCGAAACGTGAAGATTGAAAAATAAGACTCTTTCAAATGTTTCTCCGTTGCTATATAAATTGTAAGTTAAAATTTCCTTATCAAAACCAAGGAGACAAGCCGAATGTTTGAAAAAATAAAACAAGTCTTATTTGTTCAGTACTTTAATAGTAGCTGATGTGTACAAATTTACAAACAACCAAGCCATGGATTTATGAAACAGTATGAATAACAACTTTGTCACTTAGCATATAAAAGTGCCCTTAAAAATAAATACCAAAAAGAACCTGGCCAAACAGTTTTGCTTTCAAATAATTGCACGAAAATGGAAATGTGCCTCCCTCAGTGAGGGACGAATTTGTTCCGCTAGCTAAAATTGTCCTAAAATTAAGTTTCATTTAAAATGACTGCCCGCCTAGCACCGACTTTGAGGGGTCCTGAGTTCCCGATGGAAAATAAGATGAATATGAGAATACTTTTATTGTCCGCAGTTGAAGACGACTCGTGATTAGAATTACGACTGGACACCGTTGGTAACTGGTACTCGCTCGTATGTCCTTCGGTACAATTCGTCCACCCTCTTGAGGTAGTATGTCCCTGGGAATAGGGATTCCACGTTACTTAATGGTTCGTAAGGCGCCACCTTATGATTTTTCTCAGAATTGTTTAGTATTTCGTTGAACTCTCTCGGTGACACTTTTTTCCGTTCATTTAGAAGGGTCTTAATGTGGCTTAATCTTGACACGAGTTTCTTCACTAAACTGATGTCCTTTGAAACTACAATCGAGTACATTGATGCAGCCAATCCGGAGCCATATGAGAACATTCCGATGCGTTTGCCAACTAAATCTGATACGTCGACATTTATAAGCAAGGATACTAGCCCGGAAAACACTGATGAAGTGTACATGTTTCCTATTTGACTGGCCAAAAGGAGAGAATTTTTAGTCTTCGACTCGAATATATTTTTGGAAGCCGTCATGAATGCCTTCTCTACGTCTTTGTCGAAGTAGGTTTTTTCTAGTTTTATATTGTTAAATTTCTCTAGACCAGGGTAACGCACAGCTCGCTTCTCTTCACTAGTCAACAGGAAATCGTTCACACAGATCCGAGCTATGGATTTCTGCACCAACTTGCAATAAGGTGTGTGGCATACAACGTAGTCCAGACAGTCGAGACCAATTTTTGTGCTGTCTGTGAATTTATTTTCGAATTTCTTGCGATACAGTTGATAGCAGTGATCCAAAGCATTGAGATAGCACTCGACGGATAGCTTGCCGTCCAGAAGGGCATATGCAGAATCTCGAATGGGTTTGTAGAAATCATAGGCATTCTTCATGAAAGTTGCCCGTAGACCTTGGTCAAATACCAGTGGAGCATTCGGGCCGACGAGGATTGCTACTGCGCCAGCACCTCCAGTTGGTCGTGCTGGACCTTCGGCGTATAAGGCGATGTCAGCAGAAACCACCAGTGCAAATCGTCCGTCCCAGCTGGACGATTCCACCCAATTAATTGCATTAAATAGAGCAGCTGTTCCTCCATAACAGGCATTGGTGGTGTCGATACCCTCGATGTCAGTGGCGCCGTGCGGTGAAAATAAGTCCATCAACACAGTTTTCACACTTTTCGACTTATCGAGAAGACTCTCAGTGCCAACCTCTAATCGTCCTATTTGACTTGGCTTGATATTGTGGCGTTCCATCAGTTTACTTACCGCTGTCAGGCTAAGGGAATTGGTGTCCTCCAAGTCGGAGCAAAATGCCATTCTTTGTTGCCCCAATCCAACAGTGTATTTGCCCGATGACACTCCATCATACTGCTCCAGCTCCGTCTGGTCTACATAATTAGAAGGAAATATTAGCTCAATGGCCAAAATTCCAACGTTTTCAGGCCACGTAGTTCTCATTTTTTTTGTGCAGGCGAATGGTAACTTGCAAGCCAAACTATTAGCGTAAATCACTGTCAGCGGGTTAGATAACAGCTTGCACGTTGGCTACCACAGAGACGTATTTGCACTTTCTCCCAAAAAACGTGAACGCTATGGCCTGCTTCCACTTCTATTGCTTGCCACTGAATAATTATGTGAAGACTTTCACCTCTTGAAACTTTCTTTGTTGCTTTTCAATTCCTCTGCTGGCGGACCAAAATCACTTTAATTTAATTTACGTTCTGAAAGAAGACAGCACTCGTTAGGAACTCTGCTCAACGCACTTTCGACCAGAATCACCGGAGATTCCGAACGTATCTGCTTTAAATCACTAAAAATTGGAGGTGAAGTCACCCTTGTGAAGTCAGACACAGCTGAGCGAGTAATGTGCTTCATTCCTGCAGCTAGCAAAAAATAACAAGAGGGAAACTATGACGTCGCACTGTCTGTACACGGCTTAATTGCGAATGTGTAAATTGTCAATCGTGCCGTAGCAATGCATGTGTGTTCATGTTTGGCGCGAATTTTCAAAGTAGATATTCCTTGCCGCTAGTTTTAAACAACTTAAATAAAATTTGCTACAAAAAGTTCTCTCGAGACTCAGATTCTTAAATCTCGAGAAAAATGCGCACACAATCTTTAAAAAATACGAGCGACCGCGAGGGCCACTTCAACTATGGCAATAAAAGTTACGATTTTTGTAATGCATGAAAAGTCGGAAATAATGCGAATGACATTGCATTAGAACTAAACTTCTTTGAAAAATAATTTCCAAGCTAAAAGTTTTCAAACACATAGGTAATATAAAAACTGCTTCTCCTGGTTAACATTCTTGTAGCGGAAAGTATAGTTATACCAGTACACTTCCCTAATCTATCCTTTTAATGAAATATAACCAAAAGTTAACCTTACTTTATGCTAATATAACCTACATTAAATCATTTTGATTCTTTAGTTGTAAGCCGGCTAAATTAAAAATAATATTTGCTCTATGAAATCTTTTATTGATTTAAAAATACGTTTTACAAATATGGTCTATCCATTGGAGTGTTTTTGGCTTTTTTGTCTCTTGCCCTTGGATACCATCGGTGTTTGCACGTGTGGGTTAAACTCATAAGTTCCCGTACTGCAATCTCAGGATGTTTATTTCTAAATGCAGTCATAGCTGTATTTAATTTCTTTTCCTTTAGAAGAGATGCTGCACTGTTATCCACAGTTTCGGGTAAAGGCTTTGAATGTTCATAAGGGAAATCCACATCTGGATGCCAAGCGATGAACATTTTCCCATCATCAGTTGCAACAACCTTATCTACAAGATTTATTCCACCAGTTGCATTTTTAGTTACGGAAAATATTTTTGTTGATAAGCTAAAACTCCTCACACTTAGCAACTTAATCATTTTCTGCTCACCGCAGAACTAACTACTTTACAACACAAATGGAACTGTTTTGACATTTGATCTTCTTCTTAATTTTCCAATAAACTTGCTTTGTTAAGAATCAAAGGCTTAGACAATATTCCTTGAGGTTCACAAAAAATACTACTCACATATTTCAAAATCTAATTTCATTTAAACTACTCGATTTGATATTTATTCTATATTCTGAATTAATTTTCTCAGAAACAAATTTCTTGCATATAATAAAGAATAAAAAAAAGGAGACCGTTTGGGTAAATCGCATTAACACTTGACAGACTGACAGTTGTTAGTGTAGGAATAACTGTTTTAAACATTACTTTCGTTCGTGTGTTTTTAATAAAAATACGTAGTACAAATCGAAAATGAGTAGAGGTAAGTGATATAACATTATAAAGTTATAAGCACTTAGTAACAAAACGATTTCAGAGAGTGGGGAAAAGCGAAAACACTCTACTTTTGATCCACAGGCTCCCATCACAAGAAAAGGTGTTCTGATATCCTTTAAAACAGGAAAACCAATGGAAATCAACGAACGAGATACGGTATAAAGTTTACTTAAAAAAAGGAAAAACAAAAATAATGAACTTTTGCAGTTAGGTCGATGCCGGCTAGTCACAGAGTTCGAGAAACTTAATAGAATTGGAGAAGGTACATACGGAATTGTTTGTAAGTAGGCAAGTAACATATAAAAGTAACTGTTCATAAAATTGTACCTTTCTATTTAGATCGAGCGCGTGACACAAAATCCAAACAAAATGAAATAGTCGCTCTTAAGAAAGTACGCATGGATCAAGAGAAAGACGGACTTCCTGTTAGTGGTCTGCGCGAGATTCAAATCCTCATGTCTTGCAATAATGACAACATCGTAAGGTTGAAGGAAGTCGCTGTGGGTAAAAGCCTGGAAAGGTAGTAGTAACAAACGCATAAATAATGTCTATTAAATTGAAATGTTTTTAGCATTTTTTTAGTAATGGAATATTGCGAGCAAGACTTGGCATCCTTGTTAGATAACATGACCCAGCCATTCTCGGAGTCAGAAGTCAAATGCATTGTTATTCAAGTACTGAAGTTGTCCCAACTTTTTTTCTCTAGCAACATTCGAATCTGAAACATTCTGTAAGTGCGAACAGGGGACTGACATTATCGAAAAAAGAAAAAAAAAAATAAACTAGTAACTAGCATGAACATATGTTTCTAAGAATAAGCATCAGAAAAACCACTAAAAGTGGGAAGCGTGTATAACTGCTAGAATTTTTTAATGTATCGATTCAGAATCAGGATATTGCTAGGGAAAAGAAGTTGGGTTTTTTCCATCCGTAGGAAACTACGGAAACGATCAAAATATTAATTTTTCATTGTAACAGGTACTGAAAGGCTTACAGTATCTGCATTCACATTTCATAGTTCATCGGGATTTGAAAGTATCAAATTTACTTATGACTGACAAAGGATGCGTTAAGATTGGTAAATATTGTTTTTATTACGATTACGCAGAGTTCTTGAATTCAATGTTTCAGCTGATTTTGGATTGGCTCGGTATTTTGGATTGCCCTCTAAGCCGATGACGCCACAAGTTGTTACTTTATGGTATCGTGCTCCAGAACTTTTGCTTGGATCATTAATACAGACCACAGCCATAGACATGTGGGCCCTCGGTTGTATACTGGGAGAGTTATTGGGTCATAAACCGCTCTTGCCTGGAAATACAGAAATTGCACAATTGGAGTTAATTATAGATCTCTTGGGAACTCCATCAGAGACGATTTGGCCAGAATATCCATCGTTACCGGCGCTTAAGAATTTCAATTTGAAACAGCAACCTTACAACAATCTAAAGACGCGATTCCCTTGGTTGAGTAGTGCTGGACTGCGGTTGCTTAACTTTTTATTTATGTATGATCCCAAGAAACGGGCGACTGCTGAAGAATGCTTGCAGAGTTCTTACTTCAAAGAAGCCCCATTGCGTAAGTGTCTTTCGGAATTATTTAATATCAGTATTCATTTGATATTTCTCGTAGCATGCGATCCAAAATTAATGCCAACTTTTCCTCAACATCGAAATATGAAGAGCAAGGAGGCACCGTCTTCAGCAACTAGCTCAGACCACCATTTGCCAGCTATTTCAGATCTGCTGGGAAGTTTAATAAAAAAACGTAGAGTGGATTAACCGAAACAGATTTTAAACTAAAATTGATGCTTCTTTTATTTATTCTCCCATATACATATTCTACAGAAAGTTAAAATTCATATATGCGAACTGTTGTAACTAGGGACGACTGTTTATGTCAGGCGGATTTTCTCTTTTCCATCGTTTTTAGTGTAATTAGCACTTTAACTCTGAGAAATTGATCTACAGAAGAGATAATAAGTATTGCTCGAGTTTCCGCGGCGAGTTCAGTTCCAGTGATAAGCGCAAGATCTTAAAATGTGTTCGGAATTGAATGCGGATAAGTTTGTTTTTATGATTTTCTTAATTCTTTTATCGATTTCGGAAGGATGGTGCCAAGAAGGGAACAGTGATATGGCGCGAAAGAAAGGCTATTTTAAATATCATGCGTTATGTGAGTTAAACCGTATTTTTGACTCTTGAAATGTACTCTGTATTTACTTTTATTTATGTTTCATTGAAAAACTTGTTAGTGTGGGAAATTAATGTTAGCTGCTGTTGAAGATTTTTTAATAATAAATACAATAATAAATATAATAATATACACAATATGAAAAGACAAATGTTAACTGAGTAACTGAGCCATCAAAAGAAAAATCATCTCTCGCAGCCGTGATCGTCTAGTGGTTAGGACCCTACGTTGTGGCCGTAGTAACCCAGGTTCGAATCCTGGTCACGGCAGTGTACGGAAGCACTTGTCACGGAGAGAGTTTAAATTTTTTAAAAAAAAATCAATTCTGGAAATGCAATCTGGAATCTAGAGTTTAGAGCCCCAGAAGTCTGCATACAAATCAGAAAGCGAAAAGTTCGAAGAAATTAACAACTTTCATGGTGATTTTGTCTTCTCAGAAATTGAAGTGTTTTTTAAAATGAATTTTAATCATTTTTGGAAATAACATTATTCGTGAATGAATAAATTTGTAAGGCTAACATATTAGTACTAGAAATTGAAACAGCAGTAAAAAGATCGAATTAACGTATTTACAGCTGTGTTTAATTAGGGAATTTATGCTTTATCGTGACACTCCAATTTCTGAGAAAGCAAAATAACCATGAAAGTTGTTAATTTCTCTGAACTTTTCGCTTTCTGATTTGTTTGCAGACCTCTGGGCTCTAAAGTCTAAACTCTCGATTCCAGATTGCATTTCCAGAACTGACTTTTTACAAAAATTTGAACTCTCTCCGTGACAGTGCTTCGTACACTGCCGTGACCAGGATTCGAACCTGGGTTACTACGGCCACAACGTAGGGTCCTAACCACTAGACGATCACGGCTGCGAGAGACAATTTTTGTCTTGATGGGTCAGTATTATATTAACTTGTTGCTTATAGATAGTATAGATATATAGTTCGCACCCTGGAGAAAGTTTATTTTTTTCTGCAATCTGGAATTCATATAATACTTTTATATATATTTTAAAATAACCAGTAGTCATTAATATATGTGCCATTAATGTATGTATTTTGTATTTCTTTTCAAGGGCACTGGTGGGGGGCTCACGCTTTAGCGATTCTCTTCTGGGTGAAAGCAAAAGTAATAATCGTCGCTTTTATAATAGGAACTGCAATTGTTTGGGCAGCCAGAACGTTTTGGTATCACAAGTCCTGTCCAGAAGCAGTGAGCCCAGGAACTTTCATACCACTTGAACATGGGTATTGAAATGCCTCTATAAATATTTATACAATTACAATATACGAATTGCTAGAATTCACGAACACATTGATCACGTGCCGTACTCGTCATATCCTGAGATCTTTCACGGCCACGAGCCTTATGGTGCTTACACTTCCTATGGTGATTTGCAACAGCCAGAAATTATCGGAAGTATCAAATCTAAAAGAAAAGTATCCCAGGGACGGCAAAATTCACTTACAGAAGACCAGTGAGTACAATTATTTCATTTCTTTTTCATATGCTTATAGATTTCCATAAATTGTCTCTTTACAGGATCAGTGAAATGGTATTCATGTTTCTCGGTGTAGATTCTGAAGCATGTCGAAAACGATTTCTGTGCGAACTTGAATTCAAATCGCAAAAGCATCCTCTAACAAGGATGGCTTTCAAAATTTTCGGACTCGGATTATTCATGAAATATATTTCAAAGGATAATGATAAGTCTGCCCCAAAATCATTTGAAGAATGTGCTCAAGTTCACGAGGAATGTAAAATTATAGAAGAAAATATTAAGGAAGAGGAGCCGCACAAATTATTTATAGAAACTGATACTTTCACTGCAAACAATGTCGGAAAGCGAAAAAGAAAGCAGAGAACAAACACTGTGCTTCCTTCAACACCTCTTTGAAGAAATTAACAGCTTTCACAGTGATTTCGCCTTCTCAGAAATTGGAGTGTCACGATAAAGAAAAGAACGCCCTAATTAAACCCAGCTGCAAATGCGTTAATTCGATCTTTTTACTGGTGTTTTAATTTTTAGTACTAAAATATTAGCCATATAAATTTATTCATTTACGAATAATTTTATTTATATATTCTATGAACACCATTTATTTTCTTCATACAACAAATTAATGCATCTTCCAAATAAAGAAAAATAGAAATATTTACTAGATCTTCTTCGTTTTTTTCTTCTTTATTGCGTTTATACCCTCCGCAATTTGTTCAATCTCCTTATAATTGATAGTTTCTGTGTACCTGTCCTTTCTCTTAGTCTGTCGCTGTAGAACTCCTTGCAAGATAGTATTTGCTTTATTCCATATGAAATTCAACAGATCCATTGCTAAGTCTTGCTTGAAGAAAGCAATCGCAACTAATGTAACTAAAAACAGGGCTGATAACGAATTCTGACTCAAATCGCTTTCCGCAGCCTTGAGTTCAGGCAAAAAGTTTAATTCTACATAAACGGTGCTAGCGTTGGCGATGAATTGAGTCACCGGCAAATTCAATTTATAGTAGCGATCCGACATCGTTGTCTTGAGCTCTACAAAGTATGTCTTACCATCCAGCGGAATACGAGGAAAATACACTAATATTCCGGGATTAAGACGAGCTTTGGTATTCAGAGGACTCTCGACACGTTGAGAGTGGAGTGGGCTGTCTGCACTCCCTTTTTTGTATATTTGTACTCGCAAAGTTTTATAGTACTCATTGGAACTGGTGTAAACCTTGCCGATCACATCTACGTACTCAATACGACTAATTGCAATTAAATTGACATTTCGCACATCTTCCTTTTCTACTAAGAACTCCCTCGAAGTGGGTATGGATCTTTCAACGTTTGTGTTAATTTCTAATTTGGTTCGGGCTTTGTACATACATCCAGGTTGAAGACCTCTGATACGGTAGTGTCCGCTACTCTCTGTGGTTGACTCTTCTTGGTGATATGAACATTTTTCATCAGAAACTACTTCTATTACCACATTCGGGAAAGGATCTCCATTCAAAGATGTAATTGTACCGAATGCCGAAAACGCTACGCGATGTCCACTAAAAGTATTGGTGAGTACTACAACGTTCATTTATAAAATACAAAATTTACTCACATGAGCTCTACATTAACAGTCTCCCCATCTTTTATGTCAATCATTTTAGAATTCGGTGTAAATTTATATTCCTTCATCATTGGACGTAAGAAGTATTGACTGGGAGACAATGAATGGAATTTTATTGTACCATCCTCACCTGTAACCAGATTTTTTCTGTAGCTTTCTGCTCCGGAAAGTGATAGAAGAACTCCATTAAGAAGTTTTCCCTTATCGTCTTTAACGATAACAACAATGTCGCACAATTTGTGAGCTTTGAATACTTTCTTAACCCTGTCGAAAGCAGAAAACACATAGGATTCTTTTGCCGCTGATAGTTCCACTGAAAAACTTTCATCAATGGGGGCGAATTTGAATTCTCCTGTAGCAGAAGTCATGGTAACTTGATTTTCTTGGTTCGAATTTTCTGGATAACTGAGTGTTACTTCAACGTCCTTGATTGGAGGTATTACTTTGCCTTGAATGATTAAACCTCTGATGGCCCTAAAATTAAAAGCGACATCCACACAATCATTTCCTCCGACTAGTTCCTTACTATCGGGTTTGAAAAGCATCTTGTTACTTTGAGGCTTTACAGTAATGACTTCGTCAGGTTTCAAATAGGTATCAAATCGATAAGAATAAAATCCATCAACCTTGGAACTCTCTAAATCTGCTATAGCAGTCTGCACTCCGCTTTTGCTTTGAACAGCCAATGTTATAGGAACATTTGGATCTGGTGACAGAATCCGGATCCCTACTTTGTGAGCAATTGCTGTAATTTTAAGAGGAGTTTCATCACGAGTTGAAAAACTAGCTGATGATTCGTAATCAAATAAGTGGCATCCTTGAAGTTCTATGGAGTACTCTCCTGCATGAGGAACGCAAAGTATATTAGCTCCAGGATTCAAAACAATAGATTCTGTTTTCGTTTCTTCATCTTTTTGACTTATCCTTAGCATATATTGCATCTAAAATAAAACTTTAAATACACTGAAATTGAAAATAGATTTCTTCGCATACTTACTATTGTTTTATGACTAGAAATCACAGAAACTTCATATCCTTTGTGAACAAAACTTGGAGCAACCTCTTCAGCCGAATTAATGGATAATAAAATTGTAGTGCTTTCCCAACATAAGCCGGACGGTGGAATAGAAAGCTCATATGGCCCGGGAAGCACATCAGTAAATGAATATTTGCCATCTACAGAATTGTTTCAGATCATTTTCCGACAGTTATTTGATTCGCATACCTGAGGCCATGGTAACTGCAGTTTGTCCTGTTAGCTTGCCATTAGAATCTAAGACACTCAGTGTTACTTCAATGCTTGAGCATATCAAAGAGCTATCCGCCAAACACTTTACTTCTCCCCACAGTGTAGCCTTCAATTGCGAAAAAGTTATTTCAGAAACTGGCGCTGAATTTATTTCCAATGTATGCCTTAGTGGGAAGAATCTAAGAGGGAAAAAACTATGAGATCTTAAAAACAATTAAGTCATCGAAAACTTACTGAAGTCCTGCTGCCTTTTCCTCTTTCGTAGTTATAATTTCCACAAAGTACTTTCCATTGGGCAGGTACACACACCAATTACCATCATTCACATCGGAACTTACAGTAATGTGAAAAGTCGTGCCAACTTGACTAATGCCTACAACATGGGAGCGATCAGAAATCACCTTTCCACAAGCTTTAAACGCGAAAGGTATCAAATCCGGAAGCACAGGATTACTAAGAGAAACCTTTACATTTGTTTTCTTGAACTCCATGTTATCTAAATAAGTTTGGATATTATTTTCATTGAATAACTAACATTAAATACAATTGGCACCTGCTTGAACTTCTAAAACATAGGATCCTGGTTTGATATTTTCCAAAACATAAATACCATTACTTTGGGTTGTTGCAAGATTGTGACCGTTTACGAAAATTTTAGCTCCGTCTACTCCTCTGCCATTAAGAGAGGAAAATACCTTTCCAGAAATACTGAATCCTGTTATCTTTTAATTTTAAATGTAATGAGAAACTATACAATCTAAAAATGAATGTCGTAGTACCTCGAAGGATTCCTTGAGAAGAACACTATCTCGTTTTACTTGAAAGTCAATAAATTCAGGATGTATGCGCATTTTAAAATCCCTTAACGAAATTATAGGCTTCAGTCGATACTTTCCTGGCGCCACTCCTTTGAATAAGTATTCTCCATTCTTATCTGTCGTCGCAAAACATATTGGCATTTGCTGAAAACTTGCACTATTAGGCGACAACTTTGGAATATTCCTTTCGGAGCAAAACGAAGGTAATGTTGCCTACAGAGATTAAAGTAGATTACTAAGAATGAAGTAATGTTATCAAAAATATTACTCCTTTTTCTTTAAATAAAACTGCTCCTCCACTGCTCAAAGGTTGTCCATTGTTCAGAAACTTTCCTTGAACGTCAAAACCAGAAACAACGAGAGAGTTTTCTGGCAACACAGTGTTTCCACTTTGAACAGTGGCGTGGTATTCTGATTTTGTGAAATACCATTTATTGTGGGATGCTTTAATTGTGTAATTTCCAGGAATGATGGGCGTAAAAAAGAATACTCCATTCATATCGGATATTGTCCTGCGAACTTCAGATCCATCGGCTGGATGTAATTCTATATTTACGCCCTTGACTCCACCTTCTGATCCTGCCAACGCAACATTCCCAGTAATACCGAATCCTTTGAAGATGAAATTAACATCTTTTCCTGTACTACAAATATCGGTTTTCCCATCAAAATTAAACTCGACAGTTTGGGGCTCGAAACTCCATCCTGGTGGTGGGGAGATCTTAAGGATATATTCTCCATTATCATAAACCGGTAAAAAATAGTACCCATTCGATGGGGAACAATCAGTTTTGTCTTTTAAGCTGCCTTGTTTTGTTAACCTGTAAGAATTATGCACTCATTTAATGTGCTCCTGTTCTATGTCATAATTTATTTAATTAATAGTGCTTCTCTGTGGAATAACACTTACAACTTAATTTCAACTTTAGAAAAGTCAATATTTGCATGACTTTTTATAAAACCACCGCAACCCAGAATTTCATTTGGATTTACATAGTTGAAAAATATAAGTAATTGAATTGATATTGTTAAGATTAATCGCATCACCCAACCCATTTTCATTCAAATTTTTAAATATCTCTTTACCGAGCAATTTTGATTTACATTTTTTTCAGGTTACAAAGTTTCTTGTCACGTTACTGACAGTCACATTCACTATGTGAGTAAGGTGACATCTACTTGTGATATCTATCTATTACACCACGTTAAAATTTGCCAAAACACAAATATTTGGGGAATAACATGATAATCGCGCTAGCGCCTACGAAGCCAAAACCATTTTTAATTAGGTATTAACTACAATTCGCCGGGATTTAATTAATGCGTTGAATACGGGATTGTGCTCCCGTTTGCAAACATGCTATATGTATGTCTCGCTCACTCTTACTTGGCTGAGTCGCCCGAGTTGGTTTGTCTCGTATTCGCAAATTTTGGAACTTGTGGAACCAATTAATTTTAGGTTCATGTCAAGCAGATGTCACCAAGCTCGTTTTGAAGGTTTTGAATGAAGTTTAACACCATAAGTGCCATCTGCAATTCATTCTTTACACTTTTCAACGCGGGAAATGTTGTGTCAAATGGATTAAATTTTGTCTGTAAATTAGTAAATTAAGTTCTTTTGATTACAAAGTGTCGTGTGAGAAATATTTTCAATTATAACATGCATTTTAAACGAACGCCTATGCGATATGCTCACACAAACGGTCACACAAATTGTACTTACACACAAGATGGAGGGTATACTATATCATTTTGAAAAAAAAGGAATATACTGAATAAATTAATCTCTCATTGATTGTAAGGACTATAATTACATGTGGTTCCGATGGAGATATCCGGAAATGGCAAGGAATAGAAGACGACGATCCATCTTCAAAGTGTCTGGGAGAATTTCTCTGGGGCATTGCACAATACGATAATCGTTTGCTTGTTGCTACGGATCTCAACGTCGTCCAAGTCTTTACCTTTCCTGAAATTGAACAAGATGGAACCGAGTTTCGATTTACAGCGCCTGCAACATGCATTAAAGTGAATGAAAAAGTGAGTGATTAAAGCTATATGTTAATTCTATTTCTAAGTACCTAATCATTTTACCTGCATGCTCTTCTTTTCATGGCAACAATTACAATATTACTCTAATTTGTTGTAAAAATAGTTTATAGCAGCGGGATCGGAGGACACAGAAATAAAAGTGTTACGGCGTAATCAAAGTGGAAGTGAATTCGAGTTAAAATCACACGCAGGACCTATTTTGCATATAGATTTGAGTGTAAAAGACGTATTGGCATCCTGTTCCGGAGATGGCACTATCAAAATTTGGAGTCTCCAAGACAAGAAGGAACTAAAAACTATAACAGGGCTACCCAAAATAAAAAGCTTTGATGCTGCCGATCAACTAGGTAAGCGTCCACGTAAAGTACTTTAAGCCATTACAAGAGTTCTGTTTTAGGTTCTCCCTGTTTCGATCCCAAAACAGGAAAATGTTTGGCATACGCGTCCGGAAAGCAAATAGTGGTTTTAAATTGCAATACGTGGGAAAATCAGTTCACGCTATCAGATGATAATATTGCCACTGATTACACGGTTTGTGCATTTTCCCCATGTGGAAAGTTCCTGGCAGCTGGAACGCAAGCGGGCGAATTATCTTTATGGGATGTCCTAAAAAAGGAAATTATATCAGAATGTTCGTCCGATAAAGAATCTGAAGGAATTACTGTGATTGTTTGGAATCCTTCTAACAATGGGGAATTTGCATATTGCGATAAAAGTGGTCAGCTAGGTACGGCTGTAATTAGTGCAGAAGATGATGCCCATTCAGTCAGTAACCATCTGGAAATGGAATTCGAAGGAGGTAATTCTGAACAATGTTTTCTATTATCATTTTACTACTTTTTCTTTTGAAAAAGACCGTATTTTTTGAACTCCATTTTAATAATAAATTTTGATTTTTAGTTGAGTTTAGAGATGATGAAGCTGATGAGGATTTCGACAATGAGAACTGCTTTTCCTTGGAGAAAATTAAGAACGAAACCCTAGGAATAAAAGAAGACAGCAACCATTCGGAGGCGAGAACTGTATCCCCGCTGAGTGTGAACGTACCAACCTACCAAACGTATATTCAACAACATCCTTTTCAACCGGGCTCAAGCCCAAATGATTTAGAACATAGGTAAAAATCGGTAAAAATTAGGTAAATAAAGAGATATTAAGATTCCTTTTTGCACAGATATTTGGTGTGGAACAACGTGGGCATCGTCTGGGGACATACAGGAGATGGGGAGGGATCCATTGATGTGGAATTTCACGACGTCAACACTCATCACTCCCTGCACATGAATAATTATTTGAATCACACAATGGCCGGGTTAAGCTCAACTGTTTTGGCAATGTCCGGACACTTATCTACAAAATTGGTGTGCATAGTCCTAGGTAACTCGGGGAGCAGGGAATGGTCTGTGGAAATGCCGGACTGTGAAGGCATCATCGCAGTAACAGCCACAAGTAAATTAGTTGCTGTTGCAACTGATAATCGTTTCCTGAGGCTTTTTAGTGTAATGGGAACTCAGAGAGAAGTAAAGATCAAAGAATGCTTTCTCCTTGGAACCTCAATTCATTCTTTTAGGTTATTTCGGTACCTGGACCAGTTGTTGCGATTTCTGGCATTGCTGACAAAGTAATAGTGGTTTATCACAACGCTCCAGCTTCCGAGGACCAACATATGTCTGCTATGCTTTTACAAACTGTAGGTGAGCGTTTAATCAATAAAAATAAAAAAAAAATTTAATAGAATTAATGTTTTGAATTTTTGCCTATGAATGTAGGTCTTACTTTACGTTGTCGAAACATTCCCATTTCTTTGCCTCCAAAAAGAAAATTAACTTGGATAGGGTACACTGATTGTGGTTCGCCTGTTTGCTGCGATAATATGGGATTACTTCAATTATATAGTGTAAAAAACAGTTGTTGGTATCCTGTGTGTGACACAATGAAGCATGTAAGTTTTTTCTTCTGAACAATCACAATTTTAACTTTAACACTCTGCAGACTCAATGTGTGTCCAACAACTATTTCATAATCGATGTATCTGAAAAAAATCAACTAGTACAAGCAGTGCTGTGTCGAGGATCTTCTTATCCCATGACCAATCCTCGTCCAATGGTTACAGAGCTGCCTTTGCAAATTCCCTTCTGTGAAATTGATTCGGAAAAGTCAAAATTAGAAGAAAGTCTTTTAAGGTGGTCAAATTTCAAAATTGATGGTTCCGAGAAAGTGGTCAAGGAAACAGCGATTAAATTGTTTGCCGTGAGTTTAAACAAAATTATAGTAGTGAAAAAAATTAACGCAGAATATTCGTAACAGCTTGCTTGCCAGACAGAAATGGAAGGTCGAGCGAAGGAACTGATCGAAATGATCGGGTCGGCACAACTACTGAATCTAGCAGTAAAATTCGCAGTTAAATTAGGGCGAATTCATTTGGCAGACAAGTTAAGGGAACTACTGCCTCATTTAGAGGAACAGGTAAAGAAGCTTTTTAAAAGATTTTGCGTGTAACTTGTGTTTTTCTTAGGAAAAGGAACAAGAAAAACAAACAAAGGATTTGGAATCAGAAGCCTTTAGCATTCTCCAAAGCAGTTCATTAAATAGTAGTTTGCTATTGGTTCAAAATAGTGATACAATTAAATTCTCAACTAGTTCACCTATTGCACCGGTAAGTACATAAGTAGTTTAGTTTGCACTGCAACCAAAAATTACGAAACATATTTTTTTAATTGAAAACTAATTTTTTTATTTGGTTGCACAGAAACCAATGGTCTTGAATTCTAAACGCAATCCATTTAAGAAAGCTCTCTCAAATTCCCCCAGTACTGTTAAACATAATCCTCTTAGTCATTTGACGGATAAAGCTGTTGGTCTTGACTCAAAAAGGAGTCAAACACCTGTACAGGATATTCAAACAGAAGTTGCTAATGAAAGTTTGGATGAAGTTATCCCGTGTTCTATAAATAAGGAAAATAACGCTAAAAATGAGGTGGTAATATTCACTTCAATTGCATTTTTCAAGTATTCAAAAATAAAACTTATTAACACAGAGTACTTACGGGATGTGGTACGGTGGAAAGAAAAAACGACTAGAAGAAAAGCGCAATGAAGTCTCTGCAGCAAAGACAACAATTACGGATTATAAAGAATCATCCGAAGATTCTACTGTAAGTCCTATTGGAAGAGAAAAAAAGAGAAAATTATCTGTCGATGATTCCGGAGGGCAACCAAAGTCAGGAATTGCAAAGTTGGCAAAATTTGGGTTTAACAAGTTATAAGATATTTACAGTTCAACTTGTTTTTTTTTTTTTTTTTTTTAATTTGGTTAATCATAAATCTTCTATTTAATAAAATTTAAAAAAAACTAAAATAATTGTGTGATTTAATTTAAGAGACTTCAGGCCTTGTTACTTTCAAAGAAATATGTAGATATGCAGTTTCGTATGACATTTACAGGATGCTAGGAGAAAGACTAAGTTAAAATTCTAATACCATACTTGTAACACATATTGACCTATATGTATGTATAAAAAAATATGTAAGTTCTGTACCATTGACGGTAAAAATTAATGCTTGTTCACAATATGTGTAAATGAAAACACTGTCTCTCTGGTTTTCACTTTTTTTATCAACTTTATCAGATTTTTTTTAGCAAAACCACTTACATAGCCTTACTATCTTAAAGTAGACATTTCAAACTATCAGAAAACTAAAAAAAATTAAAAATTAACTAGACTTCCTTTTTGGGAATTTGGACAACTGCGAATGGATAGGAACTCTTTGTATGTTGAGGAGCTCAAGGCGTTCAATATTTTCTGTTGGAGAGGAAAAATCGTTTGATTCAATGATCGGTGCGTGGAACGAAAAGACCGCCGACAAAAAAATTCCTTTCGAAGTTTTTTTGATTGCATTTTTAGGGTAATTTTTTTTTTTCAAAAGCGAGAAACTTGTGTTTGATTTATAAACTACTCATCAAGAGCTTTTCAACGATACTCCACAAAACGAGATTTTAAAAATTTCGAATTTTATAAAACAATAAATCATCTTGTAACTGCCTTATATTTATATTGCTTTAGCCTTAAACTATTTTACAGTAGTTATACCATATAAGCATATTAATTATATAACATATGTTATGAGTATAATATCGCTGATTACATAACAGTAGCTTAAATATTATGAATCTTTCTGTTACTTAACCTAAGTTCGTTAATTCGACGTACGAAACTAATCGCAAGCATCATATATCAAGCAAAGATTTTAAGGGTAGTCAAGCATTTTTGCCAAATAAGTCCTAATTTGTTGAGATTTTGATCTAAAATACAAGGAAGTTCCTAGAGCTACACAAATAGAAAAACTCGATTATCAATTTTGCTGAAACGATTCTGATCTTAATAAATCTATGATTTCCTGTCCGCCATCAATTTCTGGGTGATTTTGATAATAAGATATTATCTGTTCATTTTTGTTAGGCTCAATTTCTGTATTAAACAAAATAATATTATATTTATGTAACAATTTGTAAATATATGGATGTAGTATTTCTTGGTTATCATCTATGTAATATAGCCCTCTGTGTAATAGTAAATTTTGGACGATATCATATAATTTTATATCCTCAAATTGCCTTACGAGATTTATATAGTTATAATCATCAAATACCTCTAATAAAGCTGGTAATTTGTTATTGATAAATTCATTAAACTTATTAGAAAGTGTTATTATAAATTCATTTACTTTTGTTATGATATTAAAATCATAAATATCGTTATCTTTGCGACATATTTCATCAAAAATATGTGCCTTAGTATTCGGATTATTCTTTAAAGTGTTTATTAAAAAGACATACTGATCTATATTAATAGTATTCTTTCTAGGTACAATAAATTCAAATTCATTACTGAAAGGATTAAGTGATACTAGTTTTTTAAATGCATTACTTATTTCATATGCAATAGTATAACTATTTCTTGGTATACTATATGGCCAAAGTTTATTTCCTCCTAAACCTTCCTCTATGCCGTTATAGTGCAAATTAACCCAAGATAAATTAGTATCATCAATAACGTCTTTCAGATATTGATATCCTTCGTATTCAATCATATTTCCATGAAGATGTATACCGGTTACTTGACTATATTTCAAGCCATTGGCTAGATACTTAGCACCAGCAACCCCTATACTATTATTACATAAACTTATAAAGGTAATCTGAGTGTCTTTCAAAATTTGAGATAGATATTTAGCTCCGTCAGCTTCTATATCATTCCAAGAAAGATCAAGCTGCATAATTGTGTTGATTTCTAAAGCTGGTGCTAAGTATTTAACACCTTCATCTTTTATATAATTCAGGTCAAGATTAAGACTCATAATCATAATCTGTTTTAAAAATTCTGCTAAACATTTAGCACCCGCAGTCTTTATTTTTTGTGCACAAAGATTTAACTTAGAAAGTTGACTATCTCTAAATGCTTGAGTTAAATATTTAATGCCATTAGTTTGCAAGATATGATTGCAACACATATTTAGTTCATTAATCTTAGTATTTTTGAAAGCCTGAGCTAGATATTGAGCATCATCGTCGTCCAAGGTGTCGCTATCAAGCGTCAGAGTACCGATAGGACTGTTTTGAAAGATTTGGTTGAAATACCTAGCACCATTAGTACCCATTTTGTTATTATGAATAGTGACACTAATAATACCAGAACATATTGAAAGATAAATATACTTAACACCATAATCTCCTCCTGTATAATGAACATCAAGACTAAGCGACATTTTAGTATTGAGAATTTGGGTAAAGTGTTGAGCTGTCTGTGCGTCAGTGCTTATTTTATTGTTACTAAGATCTAGGTTAGTCAATTTAGTCTCTTTTAGAACTTGAAATAGATACTTAACACCTTCATCTCCTATATTATTATTACTAAGATCAAGGTTAGTAATTACAGTGTCTGTTATAACCTGAGATAGATACTTAACACCTTCATCTCCTATATTATTATTACTAAGATCAAGGTCAGTAATATTAGTGTTTTTTAGAACTTGAAATAGATACTTATCACCTTCACTTCCAATGTTATTATTACTAAGATTAAGCTTAATAAGTTCAGTGTCTTTTAGAACTTGAGATAGATACTTAACACCTTCACTTCCAATGTTATTATTACTAAGATTAAGCTTAATAAGTTCAGTGTCTTTTAGAACTTGAGATAGATACTTAACACCTTCATCTTTTAAGTTATTGTTTTGAAGAGACCAATATTTTTCATATTTTAAATTATCGATTATTGTTTTATATGCCATATTATATATCCTATATTTATATAATAATTTCACTTCGCAAAATATTTGTATATACTTAACAAGTTTTTTTTCAGTATATTTTTTTTCCTGTTACAAGTTTTGCCAACTGCGCATCATCCTTTGGTAAAATTGTTTTAATGGTTAAGTGTTGTAAATCTGAAATAACGTTAAATGAATTAGACTGAATTAATGAAAAGAGCGTATTACTTAAATTACCAATCGTGCAAAATGTTTTACGACATTAATTAATATTTGCAAGTCGCAAAAAAATAAAATGTAAACAAATCAACATTCAACCTGAAGTCAGTGGCAAATAGTTTACTAAGAATTACGATCTACTGAACGATCCCCAATCTCAGAAACTTATCTCCACCACTATCCAACTTTAGAACCAGACTAGAGAATATCAATTAAGCTGGAGGTACACGATACGGAAAACGTCGTATTTATAAGCGATGCGCCGTATTTCATATCGTGTGACTCGACGATAAGCAATATGGTGTATCGCTTATAAATATCCCAAAAATTTCGGAATATTTTCGGCACATCCAAGGAATTTGCGGGGTACAAATTTCCCGAGTCACACCATACAAAACTTTATGTACACAGTTTTGTGATTGCTGCTCTTTTACGGGCGGCGCGGCGTCGCGGTAATCTGTGAATTGCAAAATACAGGTTGCAAACTCATTTTTGCTTATCGTGTGACTCAATGTTTCAAAAGTGACATCCACAAAGATATTTCCTTATAAATATGACGTTTTCCGTATCGTGTACCTCCGGTTTTACAGTGAAACCGACTTATATCGAACCCGCATATATCGAATTCCCGCTTATATCGAATTTCTTTTCCGGTCCCTTGAATTTTTCTATTCTGGGTAGTGCGTTTTTTCCGGGACGGTTATAACGAACCCGCATATATCGAATTTCCGTTTATATCGAACGAATTTTCCAGTACCTTGGCTTAAATTTTACCCACTATATCGAAGATCTGAAGATTATACCTGCTTGACTTTTATTGCCTCTGTATTTACTTTTATTGGCTTTAGTTTTTTGTGTTCAAAATTAAAAGTCAACGAAGACCATTGTCCACATCCTTCTAGAAATAAAACACTGCTGGATTTTAGTGCTCTCGAGCACATTTTTCCGACCCCTAACCACCACCCTTTAAACAACATTGGCAAGCTCTGGGTAAATAAGCCTCTCTCGAGCATTTTGGAGGCACTGGCTGTCCACACGGGAAAAAATTATTTCTATTTTCTATTAAGCCTGAAAAACTTTATACATAGGTATATGTTATACTAGCTTTCAAACATGCAGTAAAAGTGGTGTTTGTGTGCTACATATTGAGAAACCCTGATATAATTGCTGGAAAAACTGAGTTTCCTCAAATTTTTTGTATTTAACCACTTATTATAGCCCTCAGAAGCAAAAAAATAAGGTTTCCCGTATATATCGAATTTTTCTTTCCGGTCCCTTAAAATTCGATATAAGTGGGATTCACTGTACTACGTTTATATGCAGGGTTGAACCCAGGTTCGACTCCATGTAAATGCGAGTCTTGTACAAGCCGGGTTGAAATCGACCCGATCCAGCTTCGCTACCTGGGTCGAGTCGAGTTAAAATATGTGCATGCAAACGCGGGTTGAGCAGTCGAGTTGGCAGTTCGATAGTTTTTTCATATTTTCGGAGTAATTGGCCAAAACATAAGATTATAATCGAAATCAAATTCCTTAAAATGTCTATAAAATATAAATGAAACTCGAAAAAATTTAAAAAATGTTAATATAATACATCATTAGTGTAATAAACTGTCACTTCGACGACGTTTGGACCCGTTTTCGACTCGATCCCTCGACGCGGAGTGCTCAAAAACACGGGTTCGAGTTCAAAACCTGGTTTCGACTCGATCTTTCGACTCTGCATGTAAACGTAGTAATAGTTCAACAGCGGCGATTTTCGCATTCGATTTTTTTAAAAACCTTGCATAAAAAAACTGAAAGCGTATTTTTAAAGTCCTTACGGAAAACGCCACAATAGAACTCTGATAACAGCGTCAATAGCGGACTCCCGTGGATAACTAGCGATTTTCAGTGGTACTTCGAAAAGTCTACGGTGAGCATACTATAAAACAGGGGGGAATTATCACCGGAAATCTGTCACCGAATTAAAACGCGACTGCGAGATTCATTCCTACAAAAAGTACAAAGATCACTCACTTGCTCCACTTGCAAATGTGGTCAGGATTTTTGCTTCAACTAAATTAAGTATTTTAAAATTGTTTTTTTTAAATTTTAATTGGAACGTTCATCTAATTGACACATTTGTCAAATTGTGAAATTGAAAACAATGGAATAAATAAGACGTTTCTCGATTAATATAGTGCTGTGAAATGTAAAAAAGTGATAAATGTGTTTAAGGGAACTTGTGGCGGGTTTTTTTGGTTTTCGCGAATAAATTTTGTGGATATAAATACGGCAAGAGGCCGAAAAATAACATGAAATTTTTTCATCGTAAAAAGTAATTTTTTCCAAAAGAATATACGTCAACCAACTTTTTTTGCACATTATTGCTTTTTTAAGTAAAATATGTCTCCACAAAATTTCATTGAAATCCGCCACAAGTCGCGAAACTCAATCTGTTCCTAATATTTATATTTATCAATTTTTTCTGCTACTAATTTTAATGACTGCTTCTTATCAAACAATAAATTCCCTAACGTGTTCCTTAAAATTAAAACTGTTGTCTGTTTGTCTTGTCTAGATATGAAACAATTTCTAATGAAAATTTTCTCAATAATCTTCCTCAAAAAATATTGTGTTTGAATTGTAGTTCAGCAAGTTCAGAACGTGTCAGGTGATGAAGCCGTAACGTAGACGAGGAAGCTGTGAGCGTTTGGGCCGGGGAGTCCCATTGGGCATCCTTGTTGATCCTGGCAGTTAGACGGAGGTCTGTCCTGTGGAGAAAGAAGGACGAATTCTATAGCGTCCAGGCGAATAGGCTAGCTTAGGAAGGAAGGTGGGTTAAATTAATTAAATTAACATTACTGTTAGCCATATACGCGTATGTATTAGTTTTCCTTAACTCTAATATTTGTAGAATTTATGCATATTCTGAAGACTAAGAGAACAGGTTTGCAGTTTCGTCAAAGAATATCTACTCAATAAGAACCGACACTACTATCTGTACACGGCTGGATTGCTGATGTGTGCATCGGTGCTGTGGAAAATTAGATAGCAGCAGAGTTACATTTGTTAAAGTGGAATAACAAATGGGGGTGTGTCGCACAGCGTGGTTCATATTTGCCGCAGCACATCAAAAGCCGCAAGCAATCTGATTTGCGATCGTGCGAACTTCCAAGTCGCCCTGCAGTGAAAGCACTTGTCAACGCAGTTTAAACAGAGCTTTTGACTTGTTACAAGCTTTCATTTTGAGTTTAGCTTCAGATTTTTAGAAGCACTTAAAGCTCATGGTTGCCCATTTAGAAGTGCGGCATTGTCAGAGGCCAAGAATATCGACGTCAGAGGCAGAGAATTACTACGTCAGAGCCGACGAACTTCTTGGAACTCTTTTCCTCTTGTACGTTATTTACATTATTTTAGTGACCTCTCTCTCACATTTTTCTTTTTAATCTTTTTTTTCTATACACTCAAAAAAGAGTTTCGGTTCTTATTGAGTAGATATTCTTTGGTTTCGTTATCGGGCACGTAAAATGTCCTGAGATAAGGATCTGCAAGAGTAGTCTTGTCGGTTCTTTGATCGTGAGCGGTTTAATCGTGAAATAAATTTGTTTAAATTCTAAATTTGGTCTTTTTTTAATTCATAATAATTTGATGGTTAATCGGGTAGTTTCCTAACATTTAGTGACCCCGACGTGATCGTTTTATATTTATGCAAAACAGTGGAAGGAAAAAGACATTGAGTTTCCTGCGTGCGCAACTGTACAGATACAATGTGCGGGGGATGGTAAAAAGTGAAGCGTGCTTAAAACCAGTTTTAATATCTTTTAAATGTATACATACATTTAAAAGATATATGTACAGATTACACGTATAGTATTTGTGAAAAATTCGACGAAAAAGAACTGTACGCCATTTTTGAGGAAGCGTTGAATTTCTAAAAAAAAAAAAGTTTGACAACAATTTGCATTTTTGAACAATATTTATTGTAAGTGCATTAATCTTTGTTTTAAACAAAAAAAAAACAAAAAAAAAAACCGGAAATGTCTAATGTTGGTGATGAAGAAAGCAGTGAAACAGTGAAGGAACAGAGCGAAGTGCGAAGAAAGGCACTAAGTCGACAAATAAGCAGGCTGGAAGCGGATATATTGCTTCTCATTAAGGATAGTCCCACCGATATTGTAAGTATTCAGACTAAACATAAAGTATTTCAGAGCATGTTCGAATCACTCGTCGAACTCGACAAAAAGGCGCTGGATCAACTTATGATGGGCCTAGCTGAAGAAGACGTGACCGACAGAGAATTCGATGAACAAACAGAATATCGAACAACTTTACTTTTGAAAGTCGGGTCCCTTACCGCTCCTTCTTCTGCGGCGTCAGTAATAGGCGAATTAGATGACCGGACATCGAGAAAAAAATCAATTTTACGCAGACGAAGATTATGCTTTAATTGTTTCGGTCATCATGAAGCCCGGCATTGTACGGAGAAGTCAATAAAATGTGCTAATTGCGGCGAAGAACATCATACGGTTATATGCCATCAAAGTAAGAGAAACGGAGAAAAATTGGAAGCCCCACACAAGAAACGTGAACGAAAAGACGGCGACTCTTCTAATATCAACATGGCAAATCAGGTGTACACCTCAACGATTTACCTGCAGACGTTGCTGGTGCAGATTGTAGGTAAGAAACAAGTCAAAACTGTTCGAGCATTTGTGCACAGCGGATCACAACGTTCGTATATACTGAAATCGACAGCTGAGGAGCTTGGACTTGAGCCGATAAGGGAAGAACGTGTCGCTCATTCCTTGTTTGGTGAAATTAGAACAAACTTCGTAATTCATCAGATTATTAAAATAAATTTGAAGGCACTCGAGGGTGATTTTAATTTATGTGCAGAAGTTCGGGATCAGAGACAGATCTGCGGAGATATTCCCCAACTAACATCGTGCAACAGATCTATTTTGGCAGAGCTTTCAGAAAAAGGAGTCAAGCTAACTGACTGTGGAACGGGAAGCTCAACGATCGAAGTAATGATAGGAGCAGACCTGTACGGAAATCTTTTAACCGGTTATGTCCGTGAGCTGGATTCAGGAGCAGTGGCAATCGGCACCAAACTTGGCTGGACTCTCGTGGGAGAGATAGCTAGACAACCAATCGGTACAGCAGAGATGAATCTGGCTGGAATCGCCACTTGCATTAGCAAGTTGTGGGAGTTGGAGACTATTGGTGTGCGAGACCCGATCGAAGTGACCTCTGCTGAGCAACGGAATCAGAAAACGTAGGAATGTTTTCTTAGGACGGTTAAAAGGGAATCCGATGGCCGTTACACAGTAAAGCTTCCTTCTTTTAGCATCAAATTTGGAAATAGCAACAAAGAGGTTAAATTCAACAAGCCGAAAGCTGAGTCAGGCTGGTTTGTGGGAATGCTATGATAAGATTTTGAGGGAGTGGGAAAGTGAGAGCTTTATAAAACGGGTGGAAGTAACACATGCGGACCACGAGGGTCATTACTTGCCACACCGAGCAATAATAAAGCTCGAAAGTCTAACCACTCCAGTTCGCCCAGTTTTTGATGCTTCAAGCAGATGTAGTAAGTCGCCTTCTCTAAATGATTGTCTGCATAAGGGAGTAAATATGATTCAGTTAATCCCAGATGTCTTACTAAGATTTAGAGAAAAATCTGTGGGATTTATTGCAGATATCAGAAAAGCATTTCAAATGATTGGAGTTGCAGGAGAGGATCGAAAATATTTGCGTTTTCTTTGGTGGAAAGATTACACGATGACGGAGATGATAGTGTATCAACACAAACGTGTTTCTTTTGGTGCGACATGCAGCCCTTTTATTTTGGAATCAGTACTTGAACTTATTTGTAAGCAAGCAGCTGACGAAGGATCTGAGATGTCTTTGAAGCTATTGGAATCATTTTACGTAGACAATTGTACCAGTTCGGCTGAGAATTTTGCAGAATACATAGGATTCCGAGAAGGCGCCACTTCTTTGTTAAAAAAAGCTGGAATGGAGTTACGAAACTGGTTTTCCAATATAGAAAATTTAAATGAGTCAGCAAATTGGAAAGTTAATGTCCTAGGATTACAGTGGGACAGGAAGTCAGACGAGCTGTTCTTGGATTCTTCTAAATTAGTACATCCAGAAATTTGAACCAAAAGAACCGCATTATCAACGATGCAAAAGTTGTTCGACCCAATCGGATTTTCATCTCCAGCTACACTGCCCATTAAGCTTATATTGCAACGAGCTTGGATCAACAAACTGAAATGGGACTCTCCTTTGCCTGATGATGAATTTAAGTTGTTTCAAGGTTGGTGCAAGCAAAGTGGATTTTTTGAGAAACTTAGGATTCCCAGGATGACAACAGCCGGAGATTCCGACAGACGGAACTGGTCGCTTCATTGTTTTTCGGATGCTAGTCAATTGGCATACGCTGCTGCCGTTTTTCTTCGAGTGGACAAGGAACATGGAGCTTCGGTCCAATTATTGACATCAAAATCCCGTGTGGCTCCCGTGGGAGGAGCTACCATTCCGCGATTAGAGCTACTTGGTTGCTTGATTGGAACACGACTCGTCAACAACATAAAAAAGACCCTCAAGATACAGGAGGTACCAGTTACGTATTGGTCAGACTCTACAACAGCGTTAGCCTGGATTCAGCGAGATGGCCAATGGGGAACCTTTGTCGGCAATCGCACGAAGGAGATCAATTCTTTCACAACAGGAACCGAATGGAGATTTGTTCCTGGTGATATGAATCCAGCTGATCTTCCTTCCAGAGGTTGCACTCCAGAACAACTTGTCCACTTTAGATGGTGGGAGGGCCCTAGTTGGTTGCAGAAGCCTTCAAATGAATGGCCTGGAGAAACACCTGACCCGGACGAGGAAGCAATTTTCAAAGAAAAGTCCCGATCATGTACCGTATCCATGACGTCACGTCATTGACGGGCATTAGAGAGATTAAGAAGGAATTTCCATTTCGACGTCTTGTATACGAATAACTGCGTGGGTACGTCGTTTTTTCAATAATTTCTTTTCCAAAGAAAAAGGCGGCAACAAGATCACTGGAGAATCAACACGTGCGGAGATCGAATCAGTGGAGACAGCCTTAATTCGTAGTATACAGATGGAAGCTTATTCGGAAGGAGATACAACCAATCTAAAAGTTTTGAATGTAATCAAAACTAGCGAAGGCGTCCTACGTGTGAAAACAAGGATAACAAACCGGAAAGATGAGTTTAGCTTTCGATATCCAGCCGTTCTTCCGGGAAATCATCCTGTTATTAAACAACTTATATTTGACTAGCAGGTCTACCCGTTTTCACCCGGGACGGTGAAAATCATAATATAATGTACATCTGCATAGTACTCTTTGAATTTACAACTGCCCCCAAACGCGACATATATTACATAGAACCGTTTCCCGTAGAACGGCCAAAATAATAGTTGTTTAGTTTTCTTCAGTCAAGGGTGGTTTCGCGGATTTGAATTAGAATAGAAGTCGGTAGTTCTTATTTAACTTTCTTTCTAATCAAAAAGCCATAGCAATTTTTATGATTTTCTTACTTCAAGAATGAGGAATATTCACAGAAACTTGCAATCCCCAGTTTACCCCCTTAGGGGTTGAATTTCAAAAAATTCTGATACAGGTATTTCTTTATTTTTAACAAAAGGACAAATACCAATTTTATTGAATTTTTTGCTTAAAATATTGCGGATTTTTAACCAAACTTGCATTCCCTATTTTACCCCTTTAGATGTGGAGTTTAAAAAAATTCGCCCTTAGCGCTTGTTAAGGAACCTCTATGCAAAAATTTCAGCTTTCTAGGTCCAGCGGTTTAGTCCGTGCGTTGTCTGTCGGTCAGTTATGGAACTATCGTATTGTTAGTGTATAGTTGATCTACCGGCTACGGTGTTCCACAAAGTAAGAATATTTAATAAGCTGGATTAAAAATTTGCAAAAGGTAAAACATTATTCTGCACATTTATTGTCAAACAAACCGTAAACATATATGGGCAAACCCCTTTATTCCCACCACCTCCCTCTGGTAATGGTATATAGGCATATGAGGTAGACGTAGCCAGTAATTGCAACTTATTTAATGTTGTCTTTTGAATGTTTTAATTTTTTTTGTGCTGAGTGCTTCCCTATAAACCATCATTTCTGGTTACTGTCCACCTCTATTTTGCAGTTTTCGCCCGTTTTCACCCCTGAAAAGTTGAATTTCTCTGATTCTCAGCGATCACCTATTAGGAAAGTTGTAGAAGTATTCCAAATTTCATGAAACTGGTGCTGTGGTTTGAATTTATGGTTATGTCTAAAACTGCAAAGTCAATTTACCTTAATGGAAGGGGTGATCAAAATAATTGTTCGTAAAATGCAAATAAATTTGCTTTAAAAAAATCTATTCTCAAAACCTTTTTTACGACAAAAATAATTTTAAATTTATTAGATTTCACTGTGAGCACAACCGCACGGTGTAATCGAATCATCGAACTGAGTGTGAATAATCGAATCGTCGAATCGAATCAAGCTGTCAAACGACAGGCCCGCCACCAACACCATCTGGTTGTGAAAAGTGCATTCTCATACAAAATGCAAACCACGATTTTTTCGATTTTCCGGCTTTCCCTTTAAGTTTTTCCGAATTTTCTTTTTTCCTAAACCACCCCTATATTGAGACAAAGCAAACAAAAAAAGAATCATTCAAATCGGTCGAGTCGTTTTCGAGTTTTTGCGAGACTAACGCAATGCAATAGATATTTATATATATAGATTATCACCGCACTTACTGCCATGCTGGGGTCGGTTTTTTAGTGACAAAGTTGCGACAGAAATTTTGGATCGTACACTCAAGAAGGAGTGGCAAGGCTGTGTTAACTCGGTGTTTCCGTTGTCATCGTTTCATTGCCAAAGCTACAGTCACAGAAGAAGGACCACTTCCCGAAGATCGAGTGACAATTGCAGAACCGTTCGAGGTAACTGGAATCGACCTAGCTGGTCCATTGATCCTGAAGAACACCAAGAAAGTCTGGTTAGTGCTCTTCACCTGTGCTGTTTATCGAGCAGTACACTTTGAATTTGTGGACTCCTTGAGCACTAAGACTTTTATTAAAGTACTGGGAAAATTCTGCGAAAAATTTAGGAGACCGACAACGATTTACACAGATAATGGTACTAATTTCCGAGGTACAGATAATCTCTTTAAGAAATTAGATTGGGATGTTATTTCCCAAGACGAAAGAGTTAAAAGAATTATTTGGAGGTTCTCGTGTAGTTTGGCTCCCTGGTGGGGTGGATGGTGGGAACGTCTTATTCGCTCCGCCAAAGAACTAATGAGGAGAACTCTTGGAAAAGGATCTCTGAATCGTAGAGAGTTGGAGGAAATTGTTAAATCAGTCGCTGAAGTCATGAATGGACGTCCTCTCACTTATATATCAGAGGATCCAACAGACTTGGAGCCTTTAACTCCAAAACTTTTCATTCATCCACATGGTATTACAAATTTTCCGGAACAAGAGCAACTGGATTCGAACCAGCTTCGATTTCGGTACAAATATGTGCAGACCCTAAAGAAGTAATTACGCGACCGTTGGCAGAAGGAGTATTTGGGCATGCTCGTGGGAAGACGTGAAATAAATTTGTTTAAATTCTAAATTTAGACTATTCTTTAATTCATAATAATTTACTACGAGGAGCGACCTGATGGTTAATCGGGTAGTTTCCTAACAATTACATTAAAATTGAAATTTGTATTTTTTTCAGTTGATGACTGCCGTCATCATTGGCGGTATTTATGCGGAACATAATTTTAATTGCGAAAAATGCGGAAATACTTTCACCAGACTGCGCTCACTAACAGAGCACGAGAAGATGCACGTACTTTTGCAATACAAGGAAAGAATAGAATAAAGTGCAAAGTGTGCGAGGTGGAATTTTATACAAAATACGAGGAAGTATTACATATATATTTGAAGGACTTTTTAACAAATTAGTTAATTTTTGATTTACAGTTTACAAAAGCATAAGGGTCAACACGACAAAGAAGTGAAGTGGAAACTTTGTTGTTCTTGCGGCGACGAAATAGCTGACGAAAGCTTGCAGCAGCACTATAGAAGAAGTAACTATAATAAAAGAAGTAATAATAATAAAAATATTATACTTTCAGGGCACATACCAAAACTGAGCTACGCGCCGTGCAGCCAGGAGTTTTTTGACAAAATGAACGATGTCCTGAACAATTTTAAAAGTAAAATAAATAAATAATTCTTAATAAAACCCCGTGCCGCTAAACGCGCTTTCAAAATTCCCTGACTTCCTGACCCTGAAAAACCGTCAGGTGGACTTGGACTTGACAAAGAATATTCGTTTTCGACGTTATCGTGAAACTCCCGAACCGGCGTCCGGTAATCGACACTGTCGATGTCAATCATGATGTTTTGCGAAACACAAGCAGACGCAATCATCTTTTTTGTGCTTTGCAAATTCCTCCTTATTGGCGATTTGAACACCGGGAATTTCATTTTTAAATAGCCGAAAGCGCGCTCGGAGAACGCGCGGGCTCCGCTTAATATTTTATTGAATTCGCGATCTTCCAGCGTCTGATTCGGCTTTAGTAAGTAGCGATATAGGGGGTACGCCGCATCCCCCACCAGATATAACGGCAAAAGTATATCCGAGTTTGGAAGCTGCCTCTAGCGCGTCGATTGACCAGCTTCCAAATGATGAAATAGCGGCGATTCGGCGAACACGCGACAAACTGGCGATTTGGCCGTGCTACCGCTTGTAGCACGACCGATTGGAAATGTTTATAATTTAGAAATTCGTCGCCGCAATTTGGAGGTTTTTCCACGGGTATGTGGGACCCATCGATTGCCCTGCAGCAATGCGGTAGGCGGTATGCCCGTAAATATTCTTCCGCGACAGTTGCCCAGATCTCTTCCGTTGGATCCGGTAAGTAAAACGGTTGGAACACTGCCCACAACGTCTCATGTACATTCTTGCAAATGACAGCGATGATTGTTTCGCTTAGGAACATCCTGTCACTCAGGTTTGCAAATGTATCCTCCTCCAAGTGCCTAAGGAAAAAAGGCCGTCTTCGAAAAATTCGACTGAAAAATGAAACTTACTTACTGCAACGTGATGTACAACCTTTCTTCGGCTGACACGTTTTTGGGGACAGGGTCCAAATGCGGGGCAAGCTCCTCGATGAATGAGAAACAGTACAACGACATTCTGGTCCTACGCGAAACGCGATCTTCAACATGTCCTTCCCACATCCTTGCAAATACCGTACCAAACTTCCCTTCCCCGGGGTTCCGTCCTGGCAGGTCCAGGTACCCCTCTTCGTTTGGCTTTTGCAGCGGGAGTATCGCTTGTCTCTCTATTTGCTCCAATCCTCTCCCAGTGCTGCAAACCTCCTCCAAAAGCGTCTCTAGCTTCTCCGTCATTTCTTGCAATGTCATGCTGTTGAATAAAACACAAATAAGGTCACTAAGTCATTCCTCAGGCAATAAAAGGCGGATACCTTGGAATGCGTAAAATGTTAATAATATTAAAAAACAATTCTTCAGGGAAAGCGAACACTTTTTGATCTAGAAGTGCAACTGTCCTTCACAAAAATACAAATTAAAATGAATCAACCACGAGTTAATGCCCCCTTATGTAGGAACGCACACATATTCATTGGTTTGGTGTGTCTGTAAACCATGATTGACCATGCATACATCCGTATTCAGTTTCAGTATTCACTAACGCCGTATCTCGAGCAAAGAATATCTATTAATAAGAACTCAGACTCTGACGTTAAAAAGTTATAGCGGTTTAAAGTGCTGAATTTCATAGTCAATCACAGGTGAAAGTCAGCACTTAGAACCGCTATAACTTTTTTCCCCCATCGAATTGAAATGAGCCGCCATATTAACTATTGGACTAATTTGTAAGAGCTATCGAATGACATAGGTTTCGTCCGTATTGGTTCCAGGACCAGCTCCCATACATTTTTGCCCATTCTCCTTTGTATGGAATTTTCAAACTATAAAACATTAAATGACTTTGGTATATCTGCTGGTGTTATTTTATCGTAAACAAGCGAAAAGGTCAAATATTATTATTTCAAAGAAAACTAGAAATAAACACTTGTTTTCAAATCTGTATTTTATTGCAACACAAAATAACAGCTTT
This sequence comes from Leptogaster cylindrica, assembly GCA_963082835.1. Taxonomy (NCBI): domain Eukaryota; kingdom Metazoa; phylum Arthropoda; class Insecta; order Diptera; family Asilidae; genus Leptogaster; species Leptogaster cylindrica. The sequence goes on from OY720106.1 coordinate 17,802,293, forward strand.
TTTTTATAGTATGTAGTTTAAATGAAGCGTTAAAAAATTAGTATTGCGAATAAAATGCAGTTATTGTATATCCAAAAAGCTGTTGTCGTCGAAGTATTTCAGGAAAAACTTAAGTGTACTTTGCATCCGTGGAGTTGTGAACATCTTATCGCGATCCCTGTAAACTTCATCAACTTTTTTACTTGGATCTTTACCGCTTTTTCTTATTTCAGAAAAATCTACAGATAACATTGGTAAAGTTTCCACTATAGTTGCAAATGCTAAAAGTTTCTTTTTTAGGATTTCTTTTCGTATTTCGGACCACGTTGGAATAGCTGAAAAGTTTAGCTTCTCAAGGGTTTCCTTCAATGAATCGTAGTAAATTCGCCATAATAATTCCTCTTTTGTTTTAATGACTTCTATTTGAACACTTGAAGCAATGAAGAAATTTATATCCAATCCTAAACTGCCATAATACGAAAACTGGTAGTCCACCTGAAATTTACCTCCTTAAAACAGCTCATACAAAAGTGCGGATTGAAATGTTTTACTCACAAATTGCACATCAGTCACGGTGTTGTTGTTGTCGTATTTGAATAGCAGATTCTTGACTGAAAAATCTCCATGGTTAATAACATTTAAGTCTTCTGCTTTGAATTTTACACATTCTAGAGTTAAGTCATAAATGTTGCTTGCTATGTTCCTTAATTTGGGCGCAATCGACTCATATCCCGGCCACGAGCTGACTAAATTTGCCATGCAATGCAAATTCGGGATCATGACAAAGGTTTCTATGATGGAATTCTTGAGAAATTCATTGTAAAATCCCTTATCGAATTGTCCGGCTAATTGTGGATCCTGGAGCATTAGAAATGCGGTTATATCATGAACAACTGATAACATTAGTTATTTGCCTTACAGATTTTGCTATAACCATTGAAGCAGCATGGAATTTGCCAAGTTTCCTCAATACAATTACGGAATGTTTTTCATCCAATCCAACTGAGCGATTCCCTGGAACGTATCCTAAGGTCTTCAAATCTTCCATTATAAAAGCTTGATGTTCTGGGGATGGGTGAAAGCATCTAAACGTAGCACAATATATTAAAGAAATTATCATTCTGTTTTAGAACTAGGAGCAGTCAGCAGCTGTCTACCTGGGACCAACAGCTTCTCCAAGAAGAGTGTGCATTTTTGGAATGACATGGTAAAACATTCTCCTTTCAGTTTCAAAAACATTAATTTCAAATATTATTTTGGTAAAGCTTTGTGGACTTTTATGCAGTGACTTCATCAATGCCTTTGTTATTAAATGCAGCTCTCCACTTTTGCCCGTCGTCGTCTTGTAGGTTAATTGGACGCGGTAAATTTCGCTGGTGAAGCTCTCCCAATTTTCAGTGCTGGGTGCAAAAGTAAGATTAAATAATTTCACATTTTTGCATCCTAAAGCATTTTCCACTGCTTTTGTTAAATTTTCCTCGGATAAATAAAGAGGTGGTCCGTGAGGGCTCATTATGGAAACAAAATTTGATTTTTAGCACTTCAGTTAACATGAAAATTACTCTTACACTTAAAGCCTCGTTTTACAGCACGTCAGCACATAAAGTTCACAAAATAAACCAAAGATTCTTCTTAAATTTTAAAATTACGATGTAAATCAATTTACTAAACAAATGGCTTTTTATTGAGTTAAACATTACACTGTTATGATAAAGAAGCTTCGAGTAATTCGGTGTTCTTTTATAATGAATTCAATGACCTTTCGCAAAACCAATTTTTATGATAGTTCAAGATAAGAAAATACATTTATATTTCATTATCGTCTGGTTCTGGACAACAATTTTCATATTCATATTTCATATTTTCATGTATTGTAAACATTTACTTATGTCTGTTTGAGTTGTGCACGGTTCTGACACTTGTCGTGCCCATATGGGTATTTTGTGCACACAACGCATGTGTTCATGAAGTGCATTACGCACGAGTCCATCTATTCTAGAGTTTGACGCAAATGAACTTAAGCCGGAGGTACACGATACGGAAAACGTCGTATTTATAAGGAAATATTGTTGTGGAATATTTTTCTAACAGCGAGTCACACGATAACAAAATCTGATTGTGAGCTTGCAGCCTGCTGTTCGCACTTCGCGACGACCGCGTCGCCCGCATGAGAACAGAGAGCAGTGGAACTATTTCCACTGCTGGAGGTACAAAGTTTGAATCCATAATAAAATTATGTTCAATTTAGATTTTGTTTGATGGAATGCGACGAGAGATCTTAAAGTTTCCTTGATTATCTGTTGATCGTTTTCAATATTCTTTAATAAATTGGTTATATCACCCAGTGTTGTTTTGGTATATTTTCTCAGTTTCTTTTGCTCTTCTACCAACGATGACATGTTTTCTAAAATAGCTGATGAATCTTGACTATGTGTATGTGCCTATTTCTTTTTCGTGGTCGATTCAAGTTTTCCTGAAATACAATTTCCATATTCTCCCGTTGGAAGCTTTCCTCATTTATTTTGTGCACAGAAACTGTTCTGAATACTGCTCCTTGTTCGGGGATTGTAATTATATTGGTGTCTTCCATACATCCAATTTCACGAGTACTATGCTCCTTATTTGACTGAAACAAATCATCGAGGTTATAATTTTCCTCCGCAGCTAGTCCAGGGTATCGACGTTTTGTGGTTTTTTTACGAATGTGTTCAAACTCACTGTTCGTGTTGGTATATTTGTTGTAATATTTTTCTTTTATCCTGGCATCATCCAGTGATCGCAAATCTGCAGCAAGAATTTTCACTCCGTGAAAATAATTTAGTTTTAATAATTTGGAGTTTTTAACTTTCGGCCAGTATAATTGGTTATTCTTAACCCAACTTTTTACTGCATTTCGTACAGCTTTTTAATAAATACAAATGCTGACAATAAATTTGGATCGAGTCCAAATCACAATCTTGTGACTTGTCGACGTTTTTTGCCCACGTTTGAATTCTTTTAATGAAATTTTAACTCTTCAATGAAACTTCTTAAGAAAATGTTTAATATTGAAATACATTGCAAATACTTCACGGTATTTTGAAGCTTGGGAAAATATTTTTCTATAACGTTCTTATATAAAACAAAAAAACAAGCATAACCTAAAGGTCGACGCATACTTACGTTGAGTCAGGAATATGGATTTAGGAACGAGAAATTCGCTTTACAGCAAATAGATTTCCAAAATTTACACAATATGTTACAAAGTAAAACATATGTATGTAGCTGTGTAGCTCTTGGAAAGATAATTGTAATAAAAGTAAATTTCCTATAAGGGAATTTAGATATACAGGACGAAAATGGTTTCCTTGATGGTACTTGATTTTACGCGCCAAAAAAACACAAAATTTCAGTGTGAAGTGGTAATTTCCTGAAAAATGTTTACCTACTTTACTTTACTTGACTAGCAATTACAATTTAAAACAGCATGTGCATTGTGCAGGGCGTACATAATGCACATAATTTTAATTGCGAAAAATGCTGAAATACTTTCACCAGACTGCAGTCACTAAGAGTGCATGAAGAGAAGATGCACGTATTTTTGCAATACAAGGACAGAATACAGTGCAAAGTGTGCGAGGTGGAATTTTATACAAAATACGAGTAAGCTTATTACCATAGACAAATAAATTATTTATTTGTCTATGGTATTACATATATATTTGAAGGGCTCCGCTTAATATTTTATTGAATTCGCGATCTTCCAGCGTCTGATTCGGCTTTAGTAAGTAGCGATCTAGCGGGTACGCCGCACCCCCCACCAGATATAACGGGAAAAGTATATCCGAGTTTGGAAGCTGCCTCTCGCACGTCGTCGATTGACCAGCTTCCAAATGATGAAATAGCGGCGATTCGGCGAACACGCGACAAACTGGCGATTTGGCCGTGCTACCGCTTGTAGCACGACCGATTGGAAATGTTTATAATTTAGAAATTCGTCGCCGCAATTTGGAGGTTTTTCCACGGGTATGTGGCACCCATCGATTGCCCCGCAGCAATGCGGTAGGCGGTATGCCCGTAAATATTCTTCCGCGACAGTTGCCCAGATCTCTTCCGTTGGATCCGGTAAGTAAAACGGTTGGAACACTGCCCACAACGTCTCATGTACATTCTTGCAAATGACAGCGATGATTGTTTCGCTTAGGAACATCCTGTCACTCAGGTTTGCAAATGTATCCCCCTCCAAGTGCCTAAGGAAAAAAGGCCGTCTTCGAAAAATTCGACTGAAAAATGAAACCTACTTACTGCAACGTGATGTACAACCTTTCTTCGGCTGACACGTTTTTGGAGACAGGGTCCAAATGCGGGGCAAGCTCCTTCGCGATGAATGAGAAACAGGACAACGATATTCTGGTCCTACGCGAAACGCGATCTTCAACATGTCCTTCCCACATCCTTGCAAATACCGTACCAAACTTCCCTTCCCCGGGGTACCGTCCTGGCAGGTCCAGGTACCCCTCTTCGTTTGGCTTTTGCAGCGGGAGTATCGCTTGTCTCTTTATTTGCTCCAATCCTCTCCCAGTGCTGCAAACCTCCTCCAAAAGCGTCTCTAGCTTCTCCGTCATTTCTTGCAATGTCATGCTGTTGAATAAAACACAAATAAGGTCACTAAGTCATTCCTCAGGCAATAAAAGGCGGATACCTTGGAATGCGTAAAATGTTAATAATATTAAAAAACAATTCTTCAGGGAAAGCGAACACTTTTTGATCCAGAACTGCAACTGTCCTTCACAAAAATACAAATTAAAATGAATCAACCACGAGTTAATGCCCCCTTATGTAGGAACGCACACATATTCATTGGTTTGGTGTGTCTGTAAACCATGATTGACCATGCATACATCCGTATTCAGTTTCAGTACTCACTAACGCCGTATCTCGAGCAAAGAACATCTATTAATAAGAACTCAGACTCTGACGTCAGCACGTCTGTACACGGCTGAATTGCCGATGTGTACATCTAGCTTTGATAAATTAGATAGCATCAGAGTGGCTTTTGCTGAAATGGGACAACAAAAGAGAGCTTGTCGAACAGGGCGGGTCATATTTGCTACCTAAATCAAAAGTCGCAATAAAGGTATCATAATGTATTTTTCCATGATCGCGTGATTGAATATCAATGCAATTAACACAAACAATTCTGCAACATGCATGTAAAAAAAAAACAAATAAATGTCTACCTTCTGTATGTCTGTTCCCTTCGTCTGGTTGCTGTGTTTATCACATTTCAAGTAGCCGTACAGTTGTAACGCCACGTTGTAACGAAAAGTAGTACGCCGTTTAATGCACATTTGACAGAATAGTAGAGCCGTCCTGCTTCCGCTGCTTATGAAACGTTTTTGTTTCTGGTCAGTGGTCAAATATAGATATAATGTACATAGATTACAGATTGTTGGGAATTGAGCGAACAGAAGCTTTCTGATTCCAAAATAACGTAAAATCAGAGAAGTACCCGAAATGAAACAGTAAAACTATGGTTTCCAATTAAATGCGCCGGCGCAAATATACGTCTGAGTCCAAGGTCGGTTCCAGTTCGCGCGTGCTGAAGAATGGAAGCATGTTATATTTCGAGATTGAAAAAAATTTAACCTCCACGGTTCTGATGTCTCAATACTATTACTATCAAAATATCGAAAGTGGCTCCATCTTTATTTCGCTTGATGGTGTGTATGGAATTCCTATATTACTTTGGCTGTAGGTGTATGCAAACGTTGGAAAAGGCTAAACAATCATAAACTATAGTTAAATCGAATGCTTTTCGTTTGTTTTTGATTGTTTAGCCATTTCGTCGTTTGTTTAGACCTATAACCAAAGTTATCCAAAGTTATAGGAACAAAGGTGGGTGTGTATGGAGTTCCTATATAACTTTGGTTATAGGTGTATGTAAACGTTGGAAATGGCTAAACAATCATAAACTATAGCATAGACAAATAAAGTACTTCATACGTAGATGGGACATGGCGAACAACGAAATGGTGACACTTTTTCTCGATCAGCTGATCCGAGATTGCCTCCCAATCCAGAAACATTTGTCTCCAAAGGAAAAACTTTCAGAACACCCAGTCGCTTTATGTTTGATTTTAGTTATATTTTCAGAACTTTATTTATTATTTCTTATTACATCATAACTGAATTAATTTTGTTTTATATTTCTAATTGCTAATAAATAAAAAGTAAATATGTATTAGTAATATGGCGTTCCGATTTTTTATTCACTTTTTTTTTTTAAAAAATTTGTGCCTCCAACAATAGGGGTACTCATGATCTGTCGTAAGTGATCATCGAGATCGAGCTAATTGCCATCTGCATACAAAAGTTGTCAGATTTTCTCGACCTTACGACGTTACGACGGTTTACGACGGAGGATCATGAGTACTTTTATTATATGATACTTTGTAATCTGGCATTCAAAATTGCCTGAATGACAGCTGTTCAAACTGAACGACAACTTAAATGATGCCAAAAATGACAATCTGCCGTTAGGTTTAACCGAACCTCTACTGACTTTGAAAAAAACAGATATCGCTAGGTTTTTATATAATTTTTATTTACAACTACGATTGATTAGTAATTCTTAATACAATGGTTTACAGTGCAATAAGGACTACATATAATACTAAGCGGCATTTCATTTGCTCATTATGAATTTTAAAATCAAGATTCTTACTCTTTCTTTTTTTAACTATATGTACATAGTACACATAATTATTTAATTTTACAGGAGCTATAGACTCGAAGTAGGAGAAAGATCAAACACAGGACTCAAAGACCACTTCGTAAATGGACTTCCACCCCAGGTTGGGTGCGCTACCGCAGCCCGTGGGAACTCAAATATAACCGGCGTTCTCACACACTTCCTGCACGTGCCAGACACAGCTCCTGCACTATGGGAAATTTTTACTTCCTTCAGATATCAGTGGAAAATATCCTTAGTTCCTTTTGCGCGAGCAGGGTATTTTTTATTTTCAAAATATGAAACAAGTTTGCAACTTGTCAAGGGCTCTTGTGCTCTTTGTAATCTCTGTTTATAGTGGGGATGAATGCGTTCAGGAAAGGAGATTTTCTTAATTTTGAATTACAACCAGTAAATAAAATAAATAATGAACTTTTGAAATGTACGTGTTGAAATTTTGTGCTACAGTAAACGAAATTTGGTACACATGGGCGATGGTACGAAATATAGCGAATTAGTGTGTTGTTATAACTGAATGCTTGCAAAAACGAGTAAAAAGTAATCCTACAATTCTGTTTTCACAACGAAAACTTTAAAACCTTTCAATAAAGACTTTCGTATAATATTTTCTGCTGTTAATTATATAGGGTGGTCCACATTAAATTTGTATTTTGATGTATAGGTTTTTTTTGCTCTGGTAATACTTATGTTGTTCTGGTTTTGACAGAAATTTAGTTTGAAGTCTGAAGCATACGAAAATGGTCAAGTATACGCTCGATGAACGCTGGGAAATACTGAAAAATTTACTTTCAAAGTGATTGTGAAGTTTCAGGAACAGTGCGGAAATCCAAATCGCGACATGCTGAATGAAAAATTCTTTTCGGCCATTGGAGAATGTTTGGTTTCAACAGGACGGCGCTACGTGCCACACAAGCCACGCTTCGATCGACTTAGTACGCTCGAAATTCGAAAATCATGTTATCAGCAAAAATGCTGATGCGAATTGACCATCGAGAAGCTGCGATTTGACACCGTTAGACAATAATTTGTGGGTGCCGTTAAAGACAAATGTTACAGCAATGAACCAGCAACGATTGACGTACTTAAACACAATATTATCACCGTAATTGGCAAGATACAGCTGCAAACAATCGAAAATGTGCTAAAAAATTGGGTCGACAGAATGGGCTATTGTGAGGCCAGTCGCGGCAGCCATTTGAAATAAATCATATTCCATCATTAATGTACAAGCATACAGCTTTCAAATAAAAAAGACCATTTGAAAAAATATTAAACCGTTTTGTTTTTATACCCATTAATATCATACAAATTTTATTTGGACCACCCTATAATAACGGTGTAGGCATGAGCTGGGTCTAAGACCCAAGTAACATCTTTTATTTAAATATTTCAAGAGTCGCCATATACTCGCCATGGTTGTGTAGAACTTTTGTAAAATAAGTGTACCTACATAAGGATTAAATAATGTTGAGCACTTAAAAAATTAAAATAAAAAATATACATACAATATCATATTATGTACATATGTTTACTATTTACCAAAAATTACTCTCGGTAATTCCCCAAAGACTGAACATCGTTTGACGTTGTGCTTTTCCTTTTATACTTTTTTTTTAAATGTCAAAGGATTCTAAGGTTGTTCCTTAGAGTATGAAAATATGGAGGCGCTATAAACATGTAAATCGTACTACGTGTAGTGAAGCCTATTGCTTTCTCGCTCTAGCATAAATTTAACGCCTCATGTGTCATTTTGAGTGTGAAACCTAAACTGTAAAATACAAATTTTCAAAAATATTTGTGAAATACGAGCGAAATATAAGAGAATTTATTGTCAAATAGAAGTAAAAAGCATAAAATATTTAAATTTTCATTAATTGATTATGTGGTAAATAATATTTTAGTAATAAAGTGCGCTGTTTTGTGTTGCATTTTTGACACATTTTTGATATTTCTCCATATCGCCTTTGCCCCATTGGTGTGGAAACAAAATATTGCCCACGGGGGTTTCTTTATAATTTCTTATATGAATCATTTTTTAATCATTTATATATTTATTCGTCATTTTGTTTACCTATGCACAAACACAGCATTAATTGGTGTGGAAATACATTAATTTGTTTTTATTATGTTTCCTTTTATTAAGTTCTAAGTTTAAGTTCTAAATTTTCTTTTACTGACATAGACCGAATGAATATTTTAAAATATATATAGATACTAAATCATGGTTTTTCCATATTAATTTTACAAATTTTATTCTGAAATTTTAAATAAATGTATATGCACCCTCTAACTTTATCCAAAAATTTACGCCGCTTTTGTCACTAACGTATACGTGAAAAATACTTCACTTTTTTTGGCTTATAGCGGCTCCATATTTTCATACTCTAAGGGTTGTTCATACTCTAAGGGTTTTTTCACATTATTTCTCCTTCTTTTCACCGTCTGTTAAATTTCTCGACATTTCCAACTGCCAAGGCTAATTTGATTTCAAAAGTAAAGTGATTTTGTTTTTTTATGACAATTTTTTAAAGTTATGTCGAATGTGCCAACTGCTCTTTTTTAACATTCACAAATTTCTAATAATATTTGTATTAAATGTTGCAGTGAGTCTTAACTCTTAAACACCTTCCCTTTTGTTCCAGAAACCATATTCGTGACACGCTACTGATTAATGGGGCATAAGCAACAAGTTCTAAACTTTAAAAATCACTTACATCACCAGATAGTAGGTATATGCCTATGAGGAACAAAAGTTAAACCAATTATTAAGCCTAATAGAATTATGTATGAGAACTTACTTTAGTAATGAAATAGCAAACATATCTTTTTCTGCATTCGTAAGAAAAAAATAAAAGAAATCAGAACGGAATATTCCGAAAGTACAATAAAACTCTTTTTAAAAAAAAATTGAACCGACTTCAAAAAAACTTACACTTTAAGTGTATAAAACAATTTTTATTTCTTATATAACAAAAACCCAACTTTTTGAAGTCGGCGCCAATTTATCACCAATTTTATAAAAACTTATTTATTTATCTATCCATTACAATAAACCTACAAATTATACATAGGTATATATCTGCATATTTTTGCAAAACGGTAAAGATATAATGATAGCTTAGTCAATTAGGTCCCTACCACAGCTTTGAGCTACTGTAGTTATAAGTGTTATCTTTTGATTTAGCAGAGATTAACTTCTTTTAGTTTGAATTGTAAATATTAGGTTCTGTATATATATGGTGGATTAATTATAGGCGCCGAATTCAAAAATTTGGGTTTTTGTTATATAAGAAATAAAAATTATTTTATACTTTTTAAGTGTAAGTTTTTTTGAAGTCGGTTCAATTTTTTTTTAAAAAGAGTTTTATTTTTTCTCTTTTCAACGTACAAGCGTACAAGTGAGCGAAGCATAACTGTGATCAAATTGGAGTTCTTCGGAATGATATAAAAAAAATTGTAAAAATCAATTCCGCTCTTTATAACCTTTAAAGTACAATGGACCCGCAGAAGCGATCTATATTTCCAATTCAGGGTAGAGTGCAACGTCGCGTTCGTCTCATCTTTTCCTATTATGCGTATCACAGTTCTTTAATCCTCATTTAATAAATAAAAAAACATCCGTTGTTAGCGATTTTTGAAGTTTTTCTGCAGAATCGGTGGGCGATGTATGACTTTTGTTATAATAGGACCTGAATCGAATAAAAAAGAATTATATGCAAATCGCTTAAGCTGTTTGGAAGTTTCGAAGTTAGGTATGCTACTAGAAAAAAAAAAAAAAAAAACGCGTTGAACTTATTAGTAACACGGTACCACCGCGAAGCTTTCTTAAATCAAATAAAAAAGAATTATTAAAATCGGGTAAACCGATGGAAGTTATGCTGGAACAAACATTTAAAAAAAAAAAATCGCGGTCGAACTTATAACCTTCTCCTTTTTGAAGTCGGTTAAAAATCAGAATAAATATTTATATTAGAATTTAGAAGAGTGGGTCTATTTCGACAACAATATAACTGACTTCGTATACTACACTATGTGGAATGTAGATACTGTATTTAACTTTTAAGCTTGAAACATAAAAATGAAACACAATGTCGATCTTTCTTCTGGGACCTTTACCAAAGGGTGCACGAGTCGTACCTAATAAAAAATTAATTTTTAGCTAGTAACAATCAAAATATTCATGAAACACAAGTCATGTAATGCCTGCTTGCATGTGCAACTCGGAATACTATGTTCAGGGGTTATAGCATTAGGATGACGAGATGATCCAAATAACTTTGTTGGGAAGCATATACTGCGCTAAGCTGCATGTTGATTTTACAAAAATCAAGACAAATCACGGATTATGTGATTCTATTACATTTTCTTGGTGGTTTTTCAAAAACTGCAACTGCAACTGTTCTAACTTGTGAGACCAAGCACCGTATGATAGGAAAAGGTGTATTGCAGGGAATTAGAATATATTAATCATACTGGATAATTAAGCACGAAATAGTAAAAATATAAGAAGACATTAATAAGTAAAAATCCTCCTCAATGACTGACTCCTCAAGTGACTGTGGCTCGACAGGTGCTGCCCAAGTGCCCACCTTACCTACTAACCGATATAATGCGCAGTCCAAGATTCGTCCGTCCATGCACACGACGGCGGTACTTGTGCTATACAGTTTCCCGATGGCGAATCGAAGCCACACGACCGGTAGTGGTCGTGTGCATGACTTAAGGGCTCATCACAATAGCACTTTGCGTCTTAACAAATTGCGTCAATGAATAATAAAAGTCCAAGAGCCGAACATTGCCAGCGTGATTGTGAGTAGCCGATGAGGTCCCTTGTGCTGCCATCCCCCTACTCTTCGGCCTTCGCATTGCACCCCATATAATGACTATCAACAATTGGTCCATCCCCTCAGTGGCATGCACCTTCACAACGGCAGGTACCGACAAACTATTGGCGTAGAGGGTAGGTCCAACAAACCATTTTGGCTTCTTGGTGGTGATAATTTCGCTTATGGTAGTGTTGAAACTGCACCGAATAAGGGTGAGTCGAAGGGTGGAAGCTCGTCCCAATTGCAAACTGCCTATCAGAAGGTTGAGTTCATTTGGTCATCAGGAGGGGATGACACATGCACTGCGTGCGCTTGACGTGCGTCATAACATCAGTCGAACGACGTTCATGCACACGATAAGTCACGTGTGTCTGCACACGCGCGCGCAGTCTTCTCTGCTTCCTCTGCTTCTTTTTGCAAACTTATCTGGAGATTGTACTAAACTTAACAATTTAAAAATTAATAAAAGTTAAGGGAATTGTGTCCGCAGGATACGTGGCAGTGCTTTACAGTGAATTGTGTTAAGTGTTAAACGATAATTAAGAATGGATCCTAACTTGCATCACGCGCCCCTGCACTGGGGATACCCGGCGACACCCCCACAGAATCCTTGGGTGCCTCCTCAAACCACCAGGGCGATGAAGCGTGCACTTTCCGAAAGCGATTGTGAGGAACTCTACTCAGAAGAATCATCTAAAGAGCAGTAATAGCAATCATAATTTCTTCTTGGGCTGAAGAAGTAATCTTATTTTTCTTGTACTTTAAGAACATCCCCTGGAGATTCCAGCAGTTGCCAATTACTGAGCCGTAAAAAGCGTCGAGGAGTGATTGAGAAAAAACGACGCGATCGGATTAATTCGTCCTTGTCCGAGTTGAAGCGCTTGGTTCCATCCGCCTACGAGAAGCAAGGATCGGCGAAGCTAGAAAAAGCGGAAATTCTGCAACTCACTGTGGAGCACCTAAAAAACCTTCATGCAAAAGGTAAGAGGAAAATAGTGAGCGAGTGTTGCCGTGATATCGTTTTAAGTGTATTCAGGGCTTTTATTTCACAGAAGGGGAGCAGCCGCATTATATCAATCAAGATACTTCCTCTAATTTGATGAACGGACACTTCCGGCATTCGTGGAAAATGTTTGCTATTCCAAGCGGTGGAATTGCTTTTTTCGTTGTTCCAATTAGATAATTTATAAACTTATAAAGTTCCTGCATTTTCGATGAACCTTTTTCCATATGGATAAAATTAATCATTGGCTTTAATTTTCAAATGAAAACCTTTTTTGTATACAAACAAAGAGAAAATATACGACATTTTGAATTCGACAATAATTTTTCACAGAAACGTTTACAATTCTATAGAACAAGTTTTTCAAAACGAAATTAACACCATTATTAATCGTTCGAAGTTCTGTTTTAGATGCTCTATTTGAATTTAAATTAACTCTTTTGTAAGCATAAAAACTGCTTAATAATTGGAAGTTAAAGTGTTTTCTTTGCCTATTTCAACCTCTCCAGTGGCGATGTAAATATATTTTAACTTTTTCAAGCAAATTGATTCCTGTATTCCTTTACATGAATGCGTTTCTCTCAGGTAGGAATTTCCCAAGTAGCAGTTTTCCAACTCCACCCCCGCATAAAATGTTCGTGTCAATTACAACGATTATCGTTCACCTGCATCCAAAGTTAATCACCTGCCCGAGGATAACTTCTCGAGCTAATCTGATTAATTCCCTCTTCGAGTTCTAATTATTGTTCTCCCTGCAAATTGGAATTCCGCACCGGTCGCAAGATTGTTAGGTGAAAACACCCCGGCCAAGAGGTTCCCACGAATCCACCCCGTATCGTGCGATCGGCTGGCAAAAATTGTGTGGGAACTTGGTTGCGGAGTGTTGGTGCGACAACGAGGAAGGGGAAGTTAATATCCAGCGACGAATCACACGAACTAGCTGGCTTGGGTGCGGAGTCCCCTGGCCCGGACTGCATCAACGTGGGAACGGGCCTAGAAAGTCGTCTCAGCCGATTCTATTGTGCTCTCTAATCGAGCGAGCGCCCCCGGCATATTGTTTGGGTAGGGGTGTTCGTTTGCTTCCCTGCAATAAATTCTCATGTGAATGCGTGGGAAAGCAAGACTTTCCCTTGTCGCATTGATCCTGAGATCTTTTTTAAAAGGCTTTCTTTTCTCTTTTCCAGGCATAGACTCTCTGGCTTACGACCCACAGCGCTTTGCCATGGACTACCACATAATCGGGTTTCGGGAGTGTGCGGCTGAGGTAGCCCGGTACTTGGTCACTATAGAGGGCATGGACATTCAGGACCCCCTTCGACTGCGACTGATGTCGCACTTGCAGTACTTCGTGCAGCAGAGAGAATTGTCTGCGAAGGCATGCACCAGTCCTAACTGGTCGTCTGGGTCGTACCAGGCAAATTGCACCCCGCCGGCGTACCAGGCCTACCCACCCCAATCTAGCAGCAACGCTTACGTGCCTAATTTACCGCCCCCCATCCAGCCATACCCCACGCTGAATCCCACCCCCACAAGCATGCACCAGCACTCGATATCGCACAACGGCCGCACGGCGACCACCTCAACGGTCACCGAGACTTCGGCCATGATGTCTGTCTCTGGTCACGAATCCCAAAGCCACATCCCGCACCCGCAGCAAGTTGGATCACAGACGCAGCCGCAACCAGCTCCCCAGGAACAGCAGCAGCAGCCGCCTCCACAGCACTACCCCACGGAGCACGATCATCACCACGATCATCATGGTGCGGCGACCTACATAGATCTGACGAGCAGCAACCACCGAAACTCCTCTGCCAATATCGTGGCCTACACGAATAATCCTCAATATCCGTCGAGCAGTGCCCAAGCCTACAATGCTTCCGGTAACGTCAATTACCCGGGCAATGGGGCGAAGCCCTACCGGCCGTGGGGCGCCGAGATGGCGTACTGAATACAATGTGGTCCAGGGCGCCAGGAGCCAATCCGGATCCGGCATTGTCTAAGTCATAGAATAGTTTAATTAGGCTTGTAAATAGATATACAATATACATATTATGTATAATATGTAAATAGCGTTCAGAGTGTGATACGTCTTATTAATTTATTTAGAATTCAAAAAGGTTAGTGTTTGTGATTTGTGTTACCAAAGAACTTGGGATGGAAAGTGGTGGTCACGCGAGAACTTTCCTTGCACGTTTTCTAGTGTTGCGTAATGAGATACGAGATTGCCAATGAAAATTAGTTAGTATAATATTTATTTCAAGAGAATATATTTTTGTACTCAGTTTATTTACAAAAGTGGAATTGCATATTGTGGATTTGTACAGGTGCTTTCATAATATATCATATGTATTTATTAATTAATAGCGCAAGATGATGAAACATCGGCAGAGAATCACTGCTGAAAAAAACCAAAATGTGATTTATTCATTGTAACAAACAAAATATATCATTCAGATTAGTATTCGTGAGTTTTAATCATTCATTTTCAGTTAACTTCCATTTTTTTCAGACATTTTTGAAATAGACTTTGTACTCATGAAATGATGAAATACTCATGACATAATAAAATAATTGGCTCACATCCAAAGAAAGCAGCCGCGGAAAATAAAAGCACTTCATCGGCAAAGGATACGAAAAACAAACCGAAACCGGAAAGTGAAAAAGGAAGTTTAATGATTTGAATTAGCATAAAAACGCCAAATTACCATACAACCCCATTTCTTCAGGTTCTAAGCATAGAAGTTTTTAACCCTAGTAACTGCAAAATGCAAATTCGATTTGGTTAACGAGTTTTGAAACTTCCGCTCTAAACATTGTTGTTAACGCGAACAACGCATTTCCCGCGTATTACGAAATGAAATGTGTTTATTATTTTCATCAGTTTTACTTTCACTACGAACCGCAGCTTTTCTTCGAATGACAATGGAAAACAGGATTCAGTGATAATCCGCGGCGAACGCGTAATATTCCGCTAATGAACTGACCAGTGGTCAATAACTACTATTCGATTTCCGCTTCACTTAGTTCCAACCTGTTCCGCTTCACTAAACCCAAACTCACTTAATGAGGTGTGCAGTGTTAAACAGGCAGGATCAATGCGATGGCACGTGCTGCGCCACATATTTAACTAATTCGTTGAATCCTTTCAACGTAGATATATTTGGTAGTTGTTAGGAGAATCACAACACATCAATACTGCATTGTGGAAAAAATTAAAATTTTTAAAAATCGATTGCAACCAATAAAAATATGGGCTTAATTTAATATGACAAACACTTTCTCTTACCTAATCACTAATCACCTCTGCAAGCAAAATCATCCCCGCTCAACTGGTTTTACCCTTACCATTAGAACTCCGACTTTCCCACGTTTCGTCTGCATTTTTCCTTCCGACTATTATATTTGAAACGTCAAAGGGGTGGAGGGGACCGTCCTCTGAACTATGTGGTGCTTATCAATCCTCCCAGCATTCTCGGAAGTAATATTATGAACGTTATTGATAAAATGAGCGGAATCATGGGAAATCCTCGCTTTGACTTTTATTAAGTGGCAATGTGGCATCCTTTATTGCCATTGGTAAATTTCTTTTTGTAGGGATATTTTCACATGGGTATTATTAATATTGGTGTTTGCTTGATGATCTCTTTTGGTTGAAATAAGCCAAGAGTTTGTTTGCTTTTAATATTTTTATCAATTTATCATTGCACACGTACTTCACTACTACAGGTTGTCTCAAAAACACGAAAATGTCTATTTCGAGCTGAGAGTGCCTTCCGGTGCAAAGGACCCACAACAATTCAAATACATATTGAATTATTCAGTACATTTGGCATGACAAATGGAATACCACTTGCTCCAGGCAGTCGATAGTCACCATCTGTGCGGGGACAAGTAGGGTCCTGCACGAAAAGCATTTCGTATATTTAACTTTGTGTAAAATATTCATAAAATTATCGAATACGAGTTAATTGTGGAATTACCAGAGCGTTTCCAGAAAACACAAATAAATTTTCGCCCAACATCTGTCCCAAAATTTGCATACACCACTCCCGAAGGCGAATGTGGTCGGGGGACGATCGGCCAGCGAACTCATATCCTTGCTCAAAAAACAAGGAACAGAATAAAATCGTTGAGGTCGTTCGATTTGTAAATTCATCGAAACAGATCAAAGCGGTCATATTTGGTTATTTATAGAACTTTTATTATTATCATACGTTCAATTGATTCGAGGGTTTATGTTTTCATTCTGCTCAATTGAGCACATTCGGAAGGATCTGTTCCCAAGGAAGTTATATCCTTTCCGAGTCTCGCGTGTATAAAACGCCCGTCAGAACTCTACGCCATCACCAGACCCATCCTCGCAGGATTTAAGTCGTGAATGACGTTGGACCTCGGATTTCAATTATTCAAAAACATTATGCGAAGACCTTGACCATATCGCAGGATCTGCTCTATGCGAAATTTTTCGAAAGTAATTAGGGTGGTTTTATCTGGGATACGTTTTCCGGCAGGGACCCATTTCTGTATCCCTAATGTGGTGACGTGTTCAAGAGGAAACGAATCTCGTTTGTAATTGAATTAAAACTTTTCGAGGGCATGGAATGGACGTAATTGAATTGCGCACTTGAGGTCAACAGAAACGCCTCGAGCACTCTTTTGACTTCCATCAGGTGCAGTAGCAAAAAGCCCATCCATATATTGATTTCTTTAGCTTGTAATAGCCTCTAACAAAACATTCCTCGGGAAGGTTCGGTCGCAATCGCGGTGTAGACAGACGAAGACGTGGGCAACATGACTATTGACTACTGTAATAGTGCTCCCTTTCTCTGCTCGAAAAAAAAGGGTCTGTTAGTCTTCTTAGTTCTTGGTAGTGGATACTTGGATAGGTACGGGAATTTCAGTCTTTTCGGTATCCTGTAGTAAGTAGTTAATAAAAGTGTCTAGGTTCTAATTCTATTATTAAATTAGAACATTTTTTTCCAAATAACTTGCTTTTCGACATGATGAGATTTGTTTTTCGCCTATCGACAATTGGTAACGCCTTTTAATAAATTAAAAACACATATTCTAAGTATTTGCTAACAAACTGTAAAGAAGCCAACCTAATATTGTTACTGATGGAATATTGTTATTTACGTAAGGAGTGTTAAAGTTATTATTAGTTTTCAATGAAAAATAAAAAACTTTAATAAAAAAGTACAAATGACTAGTCCATAGTTGCAAAACCCACTTTCAATTATTATTCTAATTGCATATTGATAAGAAAAGAAACAAACAAAACTTCTCAATTGAAAAACTAGAAGTACACAATAATTAAAATCGATAAATACTATCCTCATACATAGTGAGTTATTTCTGCATCAATGGTAAATAGGAATGAGTTTTAGAGCAGTAAATAATGATATTAATCTCCACTGTTTAAAAATATCAGTATATTACAATTTAATACAGGCAACACTGGAAATATAAAATTCAGTACGTTATAAAAATTTGTATTAGATTGAAAATAGATTTTTTATACGTTCGTATCAGGGAAATTAGTCATTTTCAGTTAAGAACTAACTAAAATTAAAAATTAAAGCACAGGTGCTATACATATGTATAATTTGGGTATTACAGTATAAAACACCGTTATCATCTCGAAATATTTTATTACGAAACTATCACTCCACTGCATGTACAAATAGTAGACTGGAAGAAAGCATTGCGAATTTTATAAGTGCTGGTAATATTTTGTTCATAAGATAATTTTAAATAAATAGTTCCTTCATGTCTCTCACCGCTTTTCACCAGAGTGTGAAAATATGCAAACGAACATGTTCATTGGTGTTATTTTTACGAAACTGTGTGTGTAATGCTGCAACACAGTTTTTCAATTATTAAACTAAGAAAAACAAATTATACACCTGCAATAACTAATAACTAATATCTTACTGCTATTGCTATATTAAAGCATATAAATAGTAAACGCATTGCTATTCTACTCCACATCTCACTGTTATAGTAATTAGTATGTATTCACTATATTAAGAGCACCTCAATTAGACTTTTATAGTTATTATTTTAAATTCTATACTAATAAATTGTGAATCAGATAAAAACTATTAATTTTGAGTAAAGCATTGATTAAATCACTAATATCTGAAAAATTACAACATTTATTCTTAAGTGTTTAAATATAGTTACTTGTAAAAATACTTTGGAGAAACTTTGCATAAATAGTATTTGGAAAATATAATTTTTCTGACAACAATGACGAAGCCTTTTTTTGTTGCTTGAAATGGTACTTAAACGCAATTCAGTTGGTACACTTCATTTGGGAAATCAAACATCGAAATTCGAACAAAGTTAACTCTTAATGATTGGACGGAAGTGGTTGTAGTAGCATAAATAAACATTATGTAGGTGGTCAATCGTTATTCGTTAGTGCATAATCGGTATCATTGTTACCAGGAGCAAAAGTGCCCCAAAAGTAGCAAATGATCAGATGCGACAGAAAAAGCGAAATTCGAATTCGAATGAAATAAAAATCAAGCCTTTAAAACAACCAAAGTATATATAGGAATAGGAGTAATGCCCAATTTCACAGTGCTAGCTTAAGCTCAAAAATAGGTTTAAAATTCTGCTTAAAGTATGCTTTGATTTCAAAGTGACAATTTTAGTCTTAAACTTTGCTTTAATTTAAGCGGCGAAAATTCGTCGCTTAACTTAAGTTTCATAAAAATGTATTGTCAAACAAACGTCATATGTCAATTGAAATTAATTCTTGATTTTGAATTGTATTTAATGAGCAAATAGTTCACCGTATACAGTAGACTACAAAATTGATTCTTATAATTTAAACCAGGTTTACTCGAATATCAACTGTGAAATCCGGCAGAATTAAACTTTAGTTTAAGCTGCCTATGCTCGCTTAACTAAGCGAAAACTTAAGTTTCAACTGTGAAATTGGGCATAAGTGACGAGTTAGCACACAAATTTCTACCTACATTTTTAAACCCAGACGCAATAATTTCCGGACTTCGCATACAATGCATAATATAAGTACTTTACATGATTTCAGTATTGCTTTAGAATTCATTATGAAGTGAGCTTCCTATTGAGTATAGTTGAACGAACCTGAACGAATGAACGTTTTAGAGCTTCCAACGAAATTGTTGTTAAACAAGATCAACCTACTTTAGAAGGATGGAGCAAATTTTTAAAATACGAAACCGCAAATTTTTTGTTAAATTTTAAATCAGAATTATATTCAAACATAGTTTTTTTTACCAATTATAACTTACAAATATATATGGTTTTTTATCATACGTCAACGTCGGAATCGATTTTAATGAGTTTTGCTTATAAATTCCATGGTACTTTCATTCTGCCAATTGTGCCTAATACCCAAAAAATAATGGACAGCGAATAGCGAATAGCTAACTTATAGATCTGATGCACGCGAAATTTCCATAAAATACCAGTGATAACCCTCATCCCTCAAAGAAAGTATTTCACGTATGGGTTGAAACAAGGGATAAGTTCGACGGATGATGAAAACGTGCAAAATATTAGTTTAGTGTTATTTTTTGACCGAATGCTTCTACCTCAAGGATCAAGGTGGGGAATGAGTTCCTAATCAAATGTGTCGTTTATTTGATATGATGTAACCCAGCGCTTAAGAAGTTCCAGTTTTCACAGGATTGTCCTTAATTCATATCTGATTATCCTGAATTTTATCATACGCAGTTGTTAAATTTACATATTTTTCTGCATAATGCAAAATTAATTTCGAACAAGTCTGCAACAACAAGTTTAGAACTTGCAAAAGTTCCGTTCAAACAGCGTAGCTCACATTTGTTAGCTTTAATTTATATACGTAACAAAAATTTGGAAAATTTTCGAAATGAAAATGCAAATGGAATTCGTGATAAGGGCTCATGGATGTCATATAGATTAGTGTTGTGCATGGATAACTAATGGATAGCCTATTGCATGAGCTCAGCACACAAAACGTTACTTTTGAATTGTCAGGATATTTCGGAATCAACATAGTGACTAGTGCTTCTCATATTTATTCCTGGGCGAAAGTTACAGATTTCTAGAGTGCACCAACATACCATTGCCTCATCCTTTACAAAAATTACAAAAATCTAGATTTTCCCTAAACTTACGTATTGGTTTTGTCAATTAGCTTGAAGGAGTCTGTATATACTTATATAGTATAGATATTGTATACCAATTAGGCTGAAAAGTACTTTCAATATTATCCAATTTTAATGTGCAGTAGTCGAGGGGATGTACTTGCGTTCCAGCTCCTCGTTAACGGAGTTGTCGAAAACCTCGTCATCCACCCAAGTTTCCAAAGTGGTCGAACTTGATTTAGCACTACCCTTCAAGCAGTCCTCGCGGCATAGCAGCAGGAGTCGTTTGTCTCGTGCCGTATTGACTTTATTATCGAACATGTCCCAAGGATCCCCGAAGAGAGCTTTATGGCTGTCGTATGAGTTGCCATTCCTATCGCGCTGGATGAAGTACCTATTTGGCAAGCTGCTGACGTTCTCCTTTCCGTCAAGGTCGTAATAAGAGTTTCCATTACAGTCATCGGATGTCCTCTGACTAGTTTCATTGTCGCACAGTGTAAGGACTTTTGTTGGATTTTCCCCCACTAGCAGAGCATCCCCAAAGCTAAAGACCGAATGTGTTCTGCCCACCGACATAAGAGAGTTACTGCAACCGGACTTAGGGGTGGAAGTAGTGCTCCCCGTGCTCGAGTTGGATGGCGTGTGTCGCAAGTATCTCTTGTTTTTGTCGTAATTTACTTTCTCGAACACTACTTGTCCGTTATTGAAAACCCCCTCGCACTCCTGCTGGTAGCTAAGGGTGTCGCTGGTGTCTTCCTTTAGAATGTCGAATTCCACGGAATGGTAGAATCGTCCACCGTCGGGCCGGATACTGTACTTGGTCATGCTCGGACTGAGTGTGTTACGGAGATTTTGTGCGGCGACATTCAGATAGCTATCGAACTTGTCCATTAAATTATGTGCTATAATAAAACTGGTGGTCTCATTCTTATGGTTGTCCCACTTGCCAGTTGCGGTAGAATTACTCGGCCTAGTTGTCGCCACATTTTCCTTGGCTTCGTGCGTGCATCCTTTTTGACGAGAATCGCTCCCATTGTTCCTGCCGTGCATTCCAATCCAAAATTCTCTGTCAGCTAAGACAACGTCATCGTCTCGAAGAATGACTGCCTTCCTCGAGTCAGTATTGTTGGCACCCGTAATATATCTGCCCAGCACCGAGCCCACTGCGGAACTGTGGCCCCCCTTTGACGCGGGGGAGTTCCAATCAGCGTGACTAATGTCCTCTACTCGCATGTAGGATGTGCCTCGATTTGAAAACAGCTTAGGTGAGATGCGTGGGGTTTCGCATTCGTCCTCATCTTGGGAAATGTCGCCGGAGATGCCGGATGCGATTACATTCTTGTTACGATTCTTCGAAGACCCCTGCGGACTGTTACGACTGTAACCTGCTGTTCTCGTTTGGGAGCGCGATGAAGTTATCGCACTGAAACTGATTTTTCGCAGCAACTGAAAATAACAAAGGAAGGATTAGTAAAAAAAAATTCAATTTTTATATTCAGCTTAAACGTTTACGTTTGTTTTGAGAAAGTCAAAACCGTTAGGATTGAAGAACGAATTCTAACATGGATTACAGCGACGGTAAACTGATTGAAAACGATTTGGAAGTATTCTTCAAATTTAACAAGATGGTTTTCTTTTTCTAAAATTAACCACATCGTCCAAAAAATAATGAGAATCTTATACGCAGTACGAACATTTGTTGACAAAAAAAATGACAATGTTGTTTTCAAGTAAATAATATCGAGCGAACTATTTTTTATAAGGATACGAACTTTCTTCGCCAATCAGGCGTCTAACTCTTTCGTGAGCGGACTTCCTGTCAGCAATAATTGTTGCACAGTGAATTAAATTGATAGCAATTTTATGTGTAGTAGGAAAAATAAAGAAGAAATTTATCTCTATTTTTGGGAAACTTCTAAATCGCAAAATGTTTTTAAACAAGAAAAACCATAATTTACCGAAAAAAATTGGTAAAATGAGTATGTTGAAAGGATTTGTAAACCTCAGATGGACCGATGTGAATGTGTATAATTATGTGATTATGTATGTTTCTGTATACATATATTTACGTTTCGCCTACATACGTTTTAACGAAGATTCAGTTAAAAGTGAAAAGTATATAATATAAACAAGTTCTACATAGGTACCTACAAACAACAACTCTATCGAAAGTGAAAATGAACAACATGAATTTTCAATCAACCATTTACCAAAAATTTAATCAAAAACGCTTGAAGTTCGCAAAATCCCTGATTGCACTAATTTTGCCTTATGTTGTAGTTGTATAAGATTGCTTTGGAGACCTTCGCCATTATTTTAACTCGGGAAGTACTTCAAAAGAAAATAAGTAACAAAGTATGTCGGAGTGAAATATGCTCTAAGGACCTAACCTAAGGTGAGTTGAGTGAAATTATCCTGCTAACCACGGCATCGACCTTTTAGATTTTAGGATGCCAAATATAATTTTGGCCAATTTTGGTGGTTTTAGCGAAAAGAAAAAGAATTTGCACGGAATTTTGCGTGCTAATATGAAATTGTTTAGTTTTGGTTTGTATTTTAGACATTCAAACGCGCAGTGCCATCTTTTTTTAGATGAGATGTTGGAATTATAAAATTTCATAACCTTTTACACAATTAAACTTAACAGATCGCTTATCATTATACATATAAATGCGATGTAATAAAAATGGATTAGTCACGACGAAAAGAAAATACAAAAAAAAATTCATTTACGAATTTACTCAATATTGTAGTCAGGTAAAACGTCGCCTATTAGGTATATTTATTTATTAGGAACAACTTCATCAAATACTGATTACTAAAAATAACAAAAATATGCAAATATACAAATATTAATTACAAATATTTATTCAGTTAAAAGTATTTAAAAAAGAAATTTTAACATAAACAAATATTATAGTAAAAGAGTTTTTGAAGTTGATTCTCGAAAAAAATTTCCATTATCGAAGTACACATTTAATATATCGATCATATTGGAGGTATGTATAATATACAATATCAATCTGCCATAATAACTTTCATCGCACCGAACGCGACCGGGTGAAATCGGATAACCTAACTATACTTATTTAGTTTAAGATATAGGTAATTTGTGCGCACACTATAACAGCTAGCTGCATATTATATTGTTATTATTTCTTTCTTGAAATTTTTTTTGGAACAAATAAATTCCTTAAATGGAAAGGTATCAATAGGTATTGTAAATTGTTTAATCATTAAGACATCACAAAAATTTTACATAGACCTTGCTTTAATTTCAACAGCTTTAAAGGGTTCTTACTTGCTTGAGACAGAGTTTTATTTCAAAGAAAATAAAGCTTAATGAAAACTTTCAATAACACAATTTGATCAAAATAGACTTTAAATGGAGGGAGTTTAAATAACCCTTACAAACTCGAAAATTTTTCGACTAATTCCGGCAAATTTTCCTGTTTATTGAATATTAAATTTTAAAAACATCAACTCGATTTTCGGGTAATGAAGTTCTACCGGTGAATGGACGGAGGTAAACGGCGATATATCCTTGGACTTAAATTCGCAGGGTGGAGTGGAGGCCGATTGCTTTTATACGAATTAAAGCATCTCGAGCGACTTTCAACATCGCCAACTGAAGTAATCACCAACATGAAATAACGCAATTGAACCATTTACCTTCGCACAGCACTTTTTCGTTCGTTTGAAGATTTGCGAGAAGGATTCGCTTTCGTACATCCTTGACTCTACCGCAACACCGCTCCCGAGTAAAAAAACACTTCACTCACTGCTGATGGACCGCTACCATGGTCCTTGTTACTTTGTGTTTGTCCGAAAGGACAATTAGCCCTTAGAGACGGAAACCTCGGTTAATTTTTCGTCAACCTTTCTGGTGTCTATAAGTAAAAAGCGCGAAACCGTAATCCTTGTAGCGAACAGGATGAATTGCGACGGACACTGAATGGAGTCTCTGAGGAGCCAAGCAATCTTCGCGGAAGCCGAAGCAACGCTACGCCACTATAGAGCCGTCGGGTCGCACCTCAATGCCGACAAGCGCAGCACAGGCGCACACCGCGTCCTGCAGGACTTCCAATATATGTATACATGTGAAGTTTTGGCGGTATGAATGAAGGCGACAAGTCCTATCGCTCCCTGACCTAGTCAAGTGGGGAGAGGCATTGATAAGTTGGCCCTATGTGCAATCCACATTGATTGAAGCCTTTCCAGCAGGACACAATACCACCACCTCAACTAACCTTGGGAGAATTCAAAAGGAAGCGGAAGCGTGCACGTCGCGTGTTACAATGCGATGGTGGTTTTCTTTTTTATAGTAGGTCGCAAACTCCCTGGATCGATTCAAAGTCCACATGGGTCAGGCTCCCTACATGCTGTTGTATATTAATCAGTTCGGGATCTAACATAATAGAACCGTGCTTGCCGCGTAAACGTGATGTTTCAGCTAATGGCAGGCGGGGAGTATAAATAAGACCACCTCATTTCGGACGTGAGCGCAGAAACAGTTGGATCGCCTTTTAAAAAACAATCGATAATCCACTCTTTATCATTTTCCGAATAACGCAGAAACTACGAATTTACACAGGCTACAGTTGTCCTAGTCATTAGTCCGCAAAGTTCTGTCGCCTATATTAAGTTCATAGATAATTTGAGTATATTTTGCGGGAAACCCTCGGTCTTGGAGCTTCAAGGTCGCAGAAAGTGGTCAGTAATGTAGTGCTTACTGGACTCCCTAAAAATGCACGAATAAACTTCTCATAAGAACCCTCAACGGGTGAAAAATTTATGTTGGTTTACGCTAAAAGTACATAAACCTTTAATTGTTTACATTTTAATAAATTTAATTAAAAATTGCTTCTCAACTGGGAAACATTTGAATACGCACTGAAACAATAGGAACCCTGAAGAACGAATATTTGTACACGAAATTCGCTTTAAATTAATAAAGCTACTTAATTCCTGAAAGGATCTACCCATTGTGAAAATAAATTAACAATTAACCGTATTATGGCGTCCACATTTAAATCGATCGTTCGCGAAAACTCAGTTTGAAAGCGTAGAATTCGGAGATGTTATTGACTAAAAAATAACATTACAATATTGGTTTCTTTTTTTAGGTTGTTTACGATAGAAATTTAAAATTGTGTTTTAAACTAAGTAAGGATGATTCTGATGATTATTGAATATTATAATTTATTCGTAAATACACATTTCTTCAAAATGGAATCTTCAATCTATACATAGGTACTTACCTCTTTTCAAAAAGGCAATACATGAAAAGTTAAAACAAAATCCGTGAGAATGCCAGTATTGGATATTACAGCGAACTTACCTATAATTTATAATATCCATGTAATTTGAATAAACCGCCCGGCGCGGAATATTATTTATAAATGGCGAAAAGCATACTCTGGGCAAAAGTAGGGCAGCGGATCGTAATCAAGAATAACATATTGATTAGTATACTTTATCAAGGACATTACATTAATTCAGAAAGAAGTAATTTTCCGAACATTATAAGGAGGAAGAAATTCTGATTTCAGAACATAAGGGCTAAATTTCTCTGGAAACAGCAATCTTCAAAGTCAAACACACCTATAATAAATAATCTAGTTTCAAGGGCTGATGTTAGATTATTTTGCTTTGAGGCTATTATAGGAACTACTCTGATAATTATCCTGCCATTATTACACGGCATAAAATCGCTCTTGATTAAATGTTAATCTATTTTTTATTACAACATTCGGTATAAACTTTTGAAACAACAATTGTCAAAGTTTCATTGATTTGAAAAAAATTAAACCATTGAAAAAATAACACTGTCAATTGGCCAAATATTGTTTTAAATTTTAGCGAAAATTGCGCGGCCACTTTCGAATTCTCTCCCACGTTCGTGGCGAAATTGAATCACCAATTTTATATTATACAAAGCTGAGGCGTGGAATTGGCTCCAACGAGCGCGTTTTGTATTGAAAACTTGTTTGCATAATTCAATTCGGAAATGCTCGTTAACGAAGCAATATTCCATTTCAAAGGTAAACAAACGCGGAAATTCAATTTGTGAGAAAGGAAGATGGCTCTGACGTCGTGATCGCCCGCAGCAGGACGAATGAGTGGACTCTGCAGAAGATTGCAATTTGAATTGACCAGGGGCTATAATTCGATTTAACGTTTGACCAGTGCTTTTTGGTGGTATGTGGACAGTGGACACTGCTTTCATCTCGCTAAACAGATACAACTCGAAGGTGTTGTGATAATATAACGTCAATAAAAGAGTAAATTTAATTTGATTTTACACACTTCTTATAATATGTTGCAATTTCCATACTCTTATGTTTTTAATTCTCGGTGACTTAAACGTGTAAGTTCAATGAAAAATTTATGTACATTGTATAGTCTTGTGCATTAATGTGGACCAATTGGACCACATATGCGTTTTAGGCTACTCGATGAACTTCAACATCGTATATCTGGCATGCTATGGGCTCGATAAAAATAAAAATTAATAGGAATTAAACTGTGTTCCTTTTATTAACAAATTATATTTCAATTATTATTATTAGTGTGGTCGGTCAGCTTGTCCCTAATAGCAAGAAGTGGGTCCGAAGACACCCACATTGTATCCAACATCAAGTCCAACGAAGGTACACAAGATCTAAAGCAGTCAATATATTATAATTCTATAAGTTCAGGAAATAAATTTAGTTATCGAACCGTTACTGATTTAATGATTTCTATTTTATTTTGGTAATTAAAATTTTTTTATAGGTATAACTCCAAAGTTATTCATAACAAGTAAACAAATAATTTCGTTTCTTTTGGCGCTGCAGTACTTACTCCTTTTTTAATTGAACATCCTTCTGTAGCAGAGAGCCGTGTAAGAATTTCTGTAATGTTTTTCTGCTCTCTGGCGGCAAGGAAACTAAAAGTGACTCATTACAGTTGGCCCTCCGAAAACTGAAATCATGCTCCAATTGTCGGATAACCCTTCCCTCCGGGACCGTACCTTTTAAAGGACTATTTCTGCTCCATTCTCCAATTACGTAGACATTCAGAATAATCTGTTAGCGGAGGAAAAACGTCTTTTTGAGGCACGTGACCGGCATACGTCTCTGGCGCGTGTCTCAGGTCGTAGTAATATCGAAGACCCTTTGATTCACTTAAAACATTTGTTAGATTTGCACTTAAGTTTGAAGCGAACAGCGACAAAAACACTCAATGCTGATTCGTATTTATGAGTAATGCCTGGCGAAGATAATGGCTGTCGCTTTTATATTTCTCTTCAAACGAATTTTAATTTCCACCCCCCATTGACCAAATATTTTATAAAGGCTGAAAAATGTTCGTAGCACATATTACGTACATTCTTATTAATGGGACAAGAAGGATCATGTGCATTGTGCACCATAAACAAGCATTGAAATTTATCTAGAAATTAATAAATTTGAATAATAATTCAGAGTTGAATTTAAAACTATAAAATAGAAATTATTTCTAAATCTACCTAAATATGAACTCGTTACTGCCATTATCAATTAGTAAATATATTTTTAATTAAACTGTTTAGTTCATATTGAGATCAAACACATCTAATATTTGACGAATATTAGAACGTCTGGAAGTTGAAAATTATTTCTAGACACTAAATTGAATTGCCCAAGTTGAATCGCCACGCCGCGCCGTGTTGCAGCAAATCCAATAACAATAGCAATCACCAGAATTCATCATTCACTTTGACACGGGCCACATTACATCGCTTCCTGTTTCAAGTATCGCTACAACAAAGGACATCTTCTCGAAATTTAAAGTTACTAGTCTGTCCTTGCCAACATTGAAAACAAGGAAAGCAACAAAAAGGGTAACACAGCAGACCGCATTTCGGCAATTCATTGTGTGTCAATTACTCATTGATCGATCATCGACACTCAAGCGAATTCGATTGACAGGATCGCCAACGCAGCGATCATCCCAACGAACAGGGAAGCCTTCCGTATTCACGCCTCATTGGGAATGAATTTTAACTCCGAGAAGGGTAATTGGCCCCCATTGTGATTAAAATCAAAGCTATCTGGTCAGAGTTATAACACTATATTCCATAGTTCAATACTTTAATGTGCAAAATAGGAATTTAACGGTATTTTTTTTAAATAAGGAATAAATATGAAGATTCTCGGTTCAAATGCTTGTTTTTGCGGTTATATTATTTCGACATTTCGTGCATATGAGATCTTACCTTACATATACTATCCTACTTTATTATGTCTAACAAAAAATTTACTTAAAAACGCTTAATTAAGCAATTAATTGTGAATTATTTTCATGCACTTCGTTATACATAAAATATAGTAACGAGGTTGGTTAACGGTTAAGCACAACTGTCCATTTAAGTAAATCTTTGACTTACGAGGAATGTCCTGTCCATTCATTGTCCATCCCTCCTCTCGTACACTGAACTCTGAAGAGCAATGTCCTTTTTTGCAGTAATTCGATTAACGAAACCGAAGTGTTGTTTCCCACACTTCCACTTCGGACACTGTTTTTCATTGCCTTCAGTTGCTCCTGTCGTTGGATTACCGTTTCGAATCGGAACAAGATCTAAATGCAACCCCATTTGAATTTTCCAATTAAGGCGTGACCAGATATCTGAAGTCCTTTTTTAACTTTTAAAATTACAATTGGTGCAATTAAAGAAACTACTTCAAGTTTTTTGTGGTCACCAATCATGCTGTTTCAATGAATTTTAATGCATCTCTATTTTGTAAGGATGCGGACAGTTTCGAGAAATGGTAATTGTTTTAATTAATCATGTCACCGATTCCGAAGGATTTTAAAAACGCTATTTTACATTTATAGCAAATGTAGATATGCAAAAGTGAATGTAGCGAGGGTGACAACACACTGCTTAATTTGAATGTAATGAGGAGCATTACTAATGAGCTGGGAACATCAATCACGGTCTTTTAATGATTAATGCTCGATGCGACAAAACGATTCTTGACGCAACTACAGAAATTTATTTATTTATGTTTTAGTTTTTGAAAACATTGCAGAATATAACCGTGAATGGAGACTCTTCTGTGTAAAAGTATAAAGACATAAATACCAGCTTTTGGATTGTAGTTTTGTTAATCTTGCAGTATGTAAAATTAAACAACTGTTTTTTATATACATACTTGTTTCACCATTTATTCAATCTCAATCTCAATCCGATACGTATTTCGGCTTTCGAGGCCATTATCAAGGAATACTCGCAAGAACCTCAACCTCCTGACAAAATTTCAGGGGGGTTTGTAATTTTTTTTTCGTGCTCGATTACATAGGTTTATTATTGAAAATAATAAACAGTTGTTTAGTTATACATAATTAAAATGTTTCATATAAACCCCACGGTGTGCACAGTGAATTTAATAATCTTGCAGTACCCAAAAACTGACCCTCAGTTTATTAAATTTATAGTTACCTATAACATAACAAACGCTGAACCTGAAGTTTAATATAATCCGTTATTTCAAAAGTTGAACGCATCCCTTAGAATTGCAACTGATTGCAATTGCACTCAATTACGTGCTTCTGTTGAAATATGCTAATTTATTTACCAAAATATTGAATATTGTAAATTTACATAACGAGCAATCACCGTCCGTGTCCTGTCGTTACAGTTAAATTTTATCGATATTCCTTGTTCTAAATTCCTTTTTGATTTAGAATTAAATCCCCGGTGACATTTGGCCCTAAGCGTGAGTTAACGACCCGTGTCATGCTTCAATTGAGGGCGGCACATCGCCAGCACTGACCACGGCAATAAGTCAGGCCCAATCAATTCCGGCCTATTCGATTTGACCGGAACAATAAACTGACTTCGGACAATGGCTAGCTCTGAATTAGGATTGAGTGCTAACGAAGTCCTTTATCCCATCGAGTCCCTTTCTCGATCGGCACAAATTTACTTTAAAGCCTTTGAACGATAAATTGTGCCAGCTCACGTAACGGTTTGACCGTGCGTGATTCCCCGCCAGTACGTGCCCCGTGTGGGAGTTTTGAGTTTTAATTTTATCCTGGTAGAGTGCAATTAAGTCTTCCGAAACGAACTTTAAATTGATTTGTATTAATAATCGATACAATATATTGAAGTTTATATTGAAGTTATTCCATATTTTCCACTGTTTTCTTGTCACAACAAATCGACTTTTGCATTCAGAATAAGCAAACTATTTTCAAACATCGACCCACATTTCCATTCTACTCAAATCAATCAATTCATTAATTAATTATTATTATTTGAAAAGAAGTTTTCAATATTATAAATTCCGTTATATATGAATTTCATTTTTACAAGTTTTTTAAGTGCAATGCAGTGCAATTGAAATGCCTTCGGCCACATAACAAAATTCATTATTCAACCCGTAATGAGAACACTTCAGAATAAATAATAATAAACAACAATAATTTAATTCTTCATCAACTTTATTTTACTTATAAAATTTGAAATATAAAAAAGATTTACGATTTTGAGATGTTGATCTTTTGTTATTGGTATACATTAGTAACTTGCAAATGATCAATTGGGGACAATAATTTTGAAATAAGCGTTGTTGTATTCTTATCAGCCTATTTTTATTTCGTATCTTCTATTGATCCCTCAAATTTACAGTCGATGCCTAAATCAATAATATTTACTCCAGCGGGTCAAAATAACTCTTTTTTACACGACTGCCAAAAAAGAGTGTTATAAACAACAGTCTTTCGCTTGCAGGAAACCCACATTTATGTGCACTGAGGCTAAGATTTGAAGTTGTAAGTATAAATTTAGTGTTCTTACTGAAATGGGATGAAAAATAATGAACTTGTGGAAAAAGAAGGCTGAGAAGTGATTAGGCTTCTTCCGGTACTGGCAGCGCAGTCGTTCCTTGTTCCCACATTCAGTAACTTTTTAGATTTTCGCAGCAAGTTATTCTTGTTAAATATAACGCTCAACCCTTTGGGGACATCAAGCACTAGCGCTAAGAAATGCTTTTTTAGTGACCGAGTTGTGTGGCTGCGACGCGGCGTATTTTTACCCACGACGGAACGGAGATGGTTTGTGCGTTTGGGGTGAGAGGATGTTTGTTTGTTTGTTTGTGCAAACCAATGTCGCCATTTATCTCTAAAACTACTGGTTCGATTTTGATGCGGTTTTCAGTGATGGGTTTGGGTTTGGTTAGTGAGGTTTCTTAAATTGGTGTTACGGTAGTAACTAACTAGGAGCGCTGCAGTAATATACTTTATATTAGCTAATTAGGTAAGTATTTCTGTACAGAGTATGATTTTTACTTATTACCGTCATTTTTAGGGTTCCGTGCCCAATTAGGGTAAAAACGGGACCCTACCCTATTACTAAGACTTCGCTGTCTGTCCGTCCGTCCGTCTGTCTATCACCTGGCTGTATCTCAAGAACCGAGATAGCTAGACAGTTGAAATTTTCACAAATTATGTATTTCTGTTGCCGCTATAACAACAAATACTAAAAACAAAATAAAATAAATATTTAAGGGGGGCCCCCATACAGCAAACGCGATTTTTTTGCCCTTTTTTGCTCGATATCAATAATGGCAACAGGTAGGCACTTGAAATATTCACAAAATACTCAGTTGTACTTTTACTTTAATAATAAATAATAAAATTAAAAAAAAGGTTACAATATGAAATTTGTGTACCTACTGTTGTTTACCTAGTCAATGGTACGGAACCCTTCGTGCGCGAGTCCGACTGGCACTTGGCCGCTTTTTACTTATTACTTATTATTTTCATTCTACGTAATGATATCGAGTTGAGTTACAACAACGCCCCGGGCAAAGTTTAGTTGTAAATACTTATATTTTATTACTATTAAATAAACTATATTGATATGTAGTACAATGTACATAATACCTATGCTCTCTAAAAAGTTTTAAATAAAAAAGAAAAATTAAAAAATTTGAAAAAACCCACCCCTTTTTGAAAAAGGATAAAATAATTTAAAAACCCCCGACTTAAAGAATTTAAACCCAAGAATATCCGTCGGGGGCTGCCATCACTATTTTAAATTTCAACATAAATATAAATGAGTATTGCAATATATAAAATATCCCCAATTATTCACGTTACTATAAAACTGCAAAACTAGTTCATTTAATGGCAGCGCTGGACGGATATTCTTGGGTTTAAATTCTTTAAGTCAGGGGTTTTTAAATTATTTTATCCTTTTTCAATTACGTTTGCTTTTTCATTCAATTCAAAGGATCAACCACGGTGTTGTTTCGTTATGATTTGCTCTATAAATCTACACTAACATGAAATTTTGTTTGTACATTTTTATGCGATACCGGGATATTTTGAGTTGGAAGTTAAAACACATTCGCGTTGATTTTTTTATGAAAAATTTTCAATTTATTGTACCAAATTTCAATCTTCTAGCTACAAGCTAATCAGGCCTAAAACTGTTTCTTTTCACTTCCCAATCATGAATATATAGTTCTTTTTCCCTGTGACCATTATTTCTTGGCGTTGCAAATGTTCGCTCAAAACTAATATGTACCCCACATCTAGGAAATAAAAACTACGCGCACGAGATCGCTCCCATTCAAACAGCACTTCTAACAAGTTCCGAAAAACAGTTAGTCATTTCCGGATTCCACCGCCAGGGCAAGGTTTACAGCGAAAATACATACTGTTCTTTTTCCTTTAGTATATGCTATATTTATAGCGAAGATACTCCGTACTGTTCACGAGTTACGAGCGATAGCCGATAGGACGAAGGCGCGTGTTTGGGCAGTGGCTGTCACTATGATGAAGGGCGATAGAGGACTTTTTTAAGGGATGGGTAACTCAGGTAAAGGTCAAAGGATGGAAGAAAATTAACCTTACGGAGCATCCTGGTTAAGGGTGCTGTCTACTATGACTGTCGTAGCGTAAAGCGGCACACTGCTTCTTGCTTTAATCTCCAAAGGGTTAAACGTATATTGACGTTGGCAGTTTCAAGTGCTCAAAGAATGATATGAATTGAGATTTGCAGTAACTCTTCATCCAAAAATATGAAACTAAACCAGAGTAAATTTTTTAGTCGGAATCAATAATTTAAGCTTAATAATGGCAATGAAAAACACATCGCTGTCCGATGTAACTGAGAGATTCCTGCTATTTTGTAAAACTAGGTATTTAAACTAAATAATTATTTAAAACCAAGGCCAGTAATCATCTCTAAAGAAGTTCTAAATCTTTATCAAATTATTGTTTATATTTTGTTGCCGCTTTCGTTTGGCATCCATTGCATCGAGAATCGGTTGCCGTTTTGCATTGTATTTTCTATTGAGCTCTTCGATTTCCCTCTCCATTTCCGAATCAATATTGTTCAACCGTTGCTGAAGATCATCGAAACTGAGAAATTTAAGCTAAAAACAAAACAAAATTACTACAGCACTTCAAAATTTTTTCCACTCACAAATTCGAATTCACCATCCACAAAATTGCGATGATGAAACTTCGGTCCATTATCTTGATGTCTTCCTAAGTTATCTAAACCTAGACCAGCACCATGGTGATACATTTGCTGCATTCCCAACTGATTGGCAGCTGATATCTGATTTAATTGCAACTGTAAATGTGACTGATATCTTCCAGCTGGTTGATTGCTTGGAATTATTGGATTGATTTGACTGAGCGGTTGAGCATTCGTTGGAATAATTTCCTGTTGTGACGCTTCCAAGCCATTGGGTACATTTATTATATTTATATTACTACTTATTGCTTCAGGTTTTTTTCGATCGAAGTGATCTAAGAAGGGTGGTCGATACTTTGGCTTATCTGGATTAGTGTCATGTTCTGGAAAATTTTGTATTATCAAAATTTGTGATCTATATGGAAATATAATTGAACTAACTTTTCATTGTCGAATCCTCTGAATCACTGTTAATAACCATTGTTCCTAAATTTGATTCTAATTCTACCATTGTTCCACAGTCGGGAACCAACGTACCACATTCTGTATGTGCAATCATTGTCCCTCCTATTTCTTCCTCATATTTTTCAGGTACCAATGTTCCTGGATCTTCAGGAAACTCTTTAATTGTTCCAGAATTTATTTGCGGATGTTCTTCTTCTTCCTGCAATTTATACATGAATAATAACCAAATAAATGTGCTCATAATTAATAATACTTCGTCCTGTTGCGTTGGTAAACTTTTGGCTTGACTCATTCCAATTGGACGCGTTCTTTGATTTTCTCTAATTTCACAAGCTTCAGCAATCATTTGGCTTAAAATAGTTCGAGGCTTAGCATTTTCTAAAACCAGCACAACTATTATCTGATCTGTTCTGAAATTATCGGTACTTACTAATATATTCATGTTCCAGCAGATCTGAGGCCGTCGCTCGTTCTTCGGGGTTTTTAACTAAACACAAACTAACGAAGTCAATAAACTCTGTGCTCCATCTGTCTGGTTCTCGAAAAGAAGGAGGAGGTTTTTGCGGGATCATAAAAATTGCGCGCATCGGATGAATATCACCGTAAGGCGGTTTGCCTTCCGCCATTTCTAAGCCAGTTATTCCTAATGACCAAATATCGGCTACGCAATCATAACCAATTTCTTCTATAACCTACAATATAATTCTAATCATTAACTGAATGCATTATGAGGGAATGAGGTCGGCAAACCTCTGGCGCCATCCAAAATGGTGTCCCGATCACTGTGTTCCGTTTCGCCATTGTGTCTGTCAACTGCCCTGCAACACCAAAGTCAGCCAACTTTGCATGACCTTCAGTATTTAACAAAATATTCCCTGCTTTTATATCTCTGAAAGTCGAAGAAGAGAATATTGTGTATATTCATTCAATGTTTATTTAAAAATGAGATCTATGCAATCGCTTGCTTTCGTATATAAGAAACTAACAAAGGGCAGCTTATACAACACACACAATGCAAATAAAGAAGTTTGAGTGTACTCTCCAAGGATTTTCACGTGCTTGTTTGTTCTCCAAAAAAAGCATCCTATTTCGGAAAACATAAACATTCCCTCTATGCAGAAACCCCAGCAGCTATCGTTGTTGCGTGTTTGGCACAGTAATGTCTTACAAAACCCCTCAAATAAAATGCATACCAACCTATGAATCTTACGGCGCAAATGTAAATATTCTAGGCCTTTTAGCGTGTCACTTAATATTGTCGCGATTTCCTCTTCAGTCAACGTCTTTTTCCTCAGTCGCATTATATCGGAAACACTTCCAGCCCCACAATATTCCATACATATCTGAAAAATCAAGCATGCATAAGTTCACTGTAAGGAAAATCAATAAATGCGGGAGGGAAACACTGAAACATTTAATACATGATAAATGCAATGTGTTCCGCACGAAGGATAAGCAGGATTAGA
This sequence comes from Leptogaster cylindrica, assembly GCA_963082835.1. NCBI lineage: Eukaryota > Metazoa > Arthropoda > Insecta > Diptera > Asilidae > Leptogaster > Leptogaster cylindrica. The sequence goes on from OY720106.1 coordinate 17,838,353, forward strand.
AGGTGGCTTACCCACAAATCGTATTGCTTAAAATAACTTCCATAATATCGCACTACGTATGGCGAATCACATTGCTGCATAATTGAGATTTCTTTGATGATTTCATGCAAATCTGATTCAACTGGCACCAGTTTGATAGCAACCACCTGTAGAAGAATGAATCCAGAGTAATTAATCTGTACACTTTTACAGCCGGCCAGCCGGGATGAATGCTTACCGCACTGCTCTCCTTGTGTAAGGCTTTGTATACGGATCCATAGCTCCCTTCTCCTAATTTACATATTATGTCGAATACTTTTTCAGGCGGTTGTAATAAGCTTTCCTCTGATAGCTTTTTTAGCTCACTGCAAGGGTAAAGTTCGGTATTTACAATAGTCCGAAAAAGATACATATCCAAGAATATTCACAAACGAAAATAGATATTTGTTCTTCCTGCCAGAAGTTTTAATTCCTATTGGTTTTTAGTAATTGACCTCTATTTTGCGATTCACCAGTTACTCGGAGAACCAAATTTGAATAGTACACTAAGGTTGGTCAAGATTCCTGCCCTTTTTTATTTCTATATGAGTAAACTCTTAGCCAACTTTAGAATCAAACCCCTCGAGACCACGAAAAATAAAATTTCGTGGTCTCGAGATATATCACCACGCCGGCGGTATCGCTCTTCCCATAATATTTGCAGACATCCCCCATGACAAGCGTTTTTTTTTTTGTTTTTTTTATATATATAATAGTTAATTCACCTGTATTTATTTCAATACGTGGTGAAATGCAAATAAATTTATTATATTTGAAGCATTTAATTTCTCCTGCATATTAAACATAAATATTACGATTTCGGATATTATAGAAAGTAAAAAATGTTTTACGTAAAATGAGTTTTTACAAACGAATATAAAATGAATAATTTACCTTTTTGGAAGAGAGAATTCAAACATGTCGTGTGAAATTTATGACTGCATTTGGTAGAAATGAATGATTAAAACACAACAACAATCCTTTGTTCCTAGTGAAAGGGATGTCGACCGTTCAATAACTTTCACTTTATTTCAAAGGAATAGGACACGTGCCCAAAGGACACTGACGGAATTCACAGTGGGAGGCGAGACCTCGACGGCAAATTCCAACACTAAAAAATATCAGGATGCAGTTCATGTACATTTATTGTGCTTGACTTGGATTCTGAATATGCAAAAATAAAAATTCACAGTTGCAGTAGATAGATAAATTTTATCAGCGTAGATAAATATAATAATGAACAGACTCCGCATACCAAAGTTCAGTGAAATTTGCAAATGTGCGTTGCATATATTCTTAATTAGGAGCTGGGAAGTCTTTGTAGGCTCATTGGATCAAATGAAAACAAACCCCCTCAGTCCTCCGCACAAACAGCTTTGCTTTAGTTTAAAAATTAACTAGCAACTAATCAATATCTCGTGTCACAGTAGCCGTCAAAATAAACCGGAAAATCTTTGCTGTTTATTTACATTTCCTTGGCGGACTGCAAATTTTATTGAAAAGGGTATCTTTCGAAGAATAACTTCGCCCAATTTGAAAACGCGACCATATCTCATCGGTCCGCACAAAGAATTTTCTTCTACGGCAGGTGAAATACAATTTGTTAGAACAACAAAAGAAAAAGAGCACTTTGGCCGCACTGCATTTACCTTTTGGAAGACATTACGAACGAAAACAAATAGAACCAACATTAAACTAATGATAAGCCACAATGTTTCATAATTGAAAGCAAATGTAAATTATTTATCACTAAAGATAAAAAAAACACTTCTTCATAAAATCTCCGAATTCACAGTGTCCAGTTAGTCCGTCATGTCAAATCACAACAATGCAACGAACGGCTCATTCAGCAGATTGTAAGCGATGTGCTTACAACACGGTTATTCTCGAACCCTCGAAAAATTCAATTTTTGGGCTCCAGGTCCAGAAATCAGAACCTATTACTTCTCGAAAAACAGTCTCCAAAAGTATTTACTAATTCTAACGAAGTTTAAAATGTGAAATTATATGCAAGATGTTGAAAATTTGTGAAATGAAATACTGAATTAGGTATATCAACTCGTGTATGTATACGAATATATAAATTTGTGAAACTTGATATTAAAAATAATGGAAATTGATTGTAAAAATGTAAAATTTAAGAATTTTTAAAAGTTATTAAGTATTATGATTCTATGTAAATATGCTGTGCTGAAAATGTGTTAGTCAATAGAAAATATATTCCTGTAACGCCCCACGTTTCTACTTACATACTTACTTACTCCATAGTTGACTAGAGTAAAGTTTTTGAACGCGCTCTGGGTGACTAGTATCCGTTACTACCGCTAGGACCGCCCACATTGTTCTGCATTGGAATCATTGCATTCCACAGAATCTACAGTATTCATTCAAACCCGATTGAAAAATGCCGGGAGACTGCACTCCTACAGCAATTAGCTTCGGAAGAAATCACTTACGTTTGTTACACTTTAAAAACCATTAAAAAGCCGAAAATAAGAAATAAAATCGGTTGGATCCAACAAACCCCACATTTCATTACATCACAAAACATTTCATTAACTTTCGATCACTTCGCCTGTTTCAATTGCAGTAGAGCGGTGCCAGGCACAATCCGCACGCTAGTACATAATACCATAGACAAATAAATACATAGACTCGCCAGCGCCATACAACGAGGTGAGGACAATTTCTTCGCATCCCAGCGACCGTATCGCATCCCAAGCTTTTTCTTTGTATAACAGCAATAGAATTTTTAGCATGGACTCGCATCCCAAGCTTTTTTTTATATAACAGTGATCGCAATTCAAGCATGGCGTCGTGCTTTTTTCACGATTTGTTATACAATTGAAATACCATAAGAGCGACACAGTTAGCAGCAATTAGATACACGTTTGTTGAAAAGAGAAGCAGATATACGTGTTTGAAAGAACATCAATAAGAGCTGCTTCCTAATTTTGTTTGTATTGCGTATCTGTATTGTGATCTCTGGATGCGGATATAAAGAGACTAGATATGTATTGCATTTCTTATGCCAATTTAACCGCGTTGAATACCCAGAATTCTAAAGAATCTAAACTCCTTTTTAGTATTAATTTCTAGATATAGAAAAAAGTGTTCTTCTGGCATTGGCAAATTTTCATGCAATTTTTTCTTTTTTACAGATTTAGGGCAAGTGAATTATTTTTAGGGATTTATTTTAAAAGATTGCTTAAAAACTAATTAAAAATGTCTTTTCCATTGATCAGTCAATTTGCCTTTTTTAATAATCCTATTTATTTAAAACTAAATTTCATTCAAGAAATAAATAGGTACCTAAAATTCCTTCATTTTGACCGCAGATTCTTCTAAAATGAAGCTAAACTTTTTAACAACAAATATTTTGAAAACTATAATAAATTAATTTTGCAGCCCTTCGCCCATTTCAACATTTGGAAATGACCCAGAGCAATTCAAGTTCCACCCACAACCAATTAAGGTGTGATTAATTTTGTTTGCAGTAATTTAAAATGATTTTTAAATTATTTCACATTGTACCACATACAATGTTGTCTTAACAAAATTAAAAGTAAATAATCCAAAATTTTCTCGTGATGGGAATAGCAAGTATTGTTTTCATCGAAATAGGAACTATATGTCTCATCTGACTTTGTTGCATTTATACATTGTTCAATAATGTATGCTTTAATTCCTCTTCTTTCTGGTTTCTGGTGGAAAATATATTTGAAAATTTTTACATGCTTCTGGCATATTTCGTAAAACATATCCGTTGGTGGAATAAGACTGCCAAAATCCGATCTATTTGAATAATTTCTATAAAACAAAAATAACTCTGATGAGCCTTCCATTCTTATAGATTCCCCGGATTTTTTCAATCTTTCTGTAAAAATTTCGCAGTTGTTTTTTGGCAGAATTTTCAAAAAAACATACGTTTACATACCCAATGAAATATCGTAGTGATGGGCCTTCTACAAGACACAACTTTTCTGAAAGTATGTCAATATCTTCCAGTGATCTTTGAGGGTCAATTATATTATCTCATCACTTGTTAAGAATCCATTGTCAACAACGTTTTCTGAACTATCAATCGTCATGATTTCTGTTTCAAAATTTTCCATTTCGAAATCAGAAAATAACGTGTCATCATCATTAATTATGCAATTACTTGAATTTGAAATAAAAGTCATAAATTTGTTATTTATTATTTTACCAAGAATATTGGAAAATTCAAATACAGAAGGAGTGCTACTGAATCCGCCTTTACCACGTATTAACGAAAAAAGGTTCTCCAATATATCCTGCTGTAATTTATTCGTTAATATAAAATATATACAATATACAATTATATACAATTGAAGCAATATATACTTTCGTAAATTTATTTTTCTCAACAATTCTCTCCATTGTTTTCACTGCGTCTTTTAAATTCTGTAAGACGGTATCATTATCCTTTCTTAATCC